>CAJHNH020001121.1:0-37500 GCA_905116865.2 Candidula unifasciata
AATATTGGCCCAAGTCGGCATCAAAAGAAGAGACGAAGATCTCATATTAGTTGCCCCTCAGCGATGTAGTGTCCAGACAGTCCTTGGCACCTATTGATTCACCTCACTGTGTGGGTGACAACGTCTATAGAGAACTCATTTTCTTCAGGTAGTGAAGTCGGTCATGATCGCCGGTGCCTGCTCCAGACCAAGCATTTTCTTCTTGGCCGGCATAGGACTGCAAGTTACACATGGCTGGTGCAATAGTTTGGAGGTTGAACAGGGAATCTTGACTTGTCGGTCTGTCAGTCAGAATGAGATTCATTGAACTCAGCAAGGCATGGTAACATTGTGGGTAACAGCACATTGGTGGCAAACCTATCGATCTATGGATGGTGGCAAACCTATCGGTCCATGGACATTCTCCTCCTTCTCCTCCGTCTCCTCCTCTTAGTCCTCTTCCTTTTCTTTTTCTTCTTCTTCTTCTTCTTCTTCTTCTTCTTCTTCTTCTTCTTCTTCTTCTTCTTCTTCTTCTTCTTCTTCTTCTTCTTCTTCTTCTTCTTCTTCTTCTTCTTCTTCTTCTTCTTCTTCTTCTTCTTTCTTCTTCTTCTTCTTTCTTGTTCTTCTTTCTTCTTCTTCTTCTTGTTCTTTTGTTCTTGTTCTGTTCTTGTTCTTGTTCTTGTTCTTGTTCTTGTTCTTGTTCTTGTTCTTGTTTTCTTGTTCTTCTTCTCTTTCTTCTTCTTCTTCTTCTTCTTTCTTCTTCTTTCTTCTTCTTCTTATTCTTCTTCTTCTCTTCTTCTTCTTCTTCTTCTTCTCTACTTCTTCTTTTTCTTCTTCTTCTTCGTCTTCTTCTTCTTCTGCTCCTCTTCTTCTGCTTCTTGTTCTAGTTCTTGTTCTCTTTATTGTTCTTGTTCTTGTTCTAGTTTTTGTTCTTGTTCTTGTTCTTCTTGTTCTTGTTCTTGTTCTTCTTCTTCTTCTTCTTCTTCTTCTTCTTCTTCTTCTTCTTCTTCTTCTTCTTCTTCTTCTTCTTCTTCTTCTTCTTCTTCTTCTTCTTCTTCTTCTTCTTCTTCTTCTTCTTCTTCTTCTTCTTCCTTCTTCTTCTGTGTGAATTTATATGTTGGTGCCTGAGTGTGTATCAGTCATTGCCAGGCAGAAAAAAATTATGGAGATTCAAAAACGTTTCAAGTAAAACTGAGAAGTGATTGCTTAGAGCATTGGCTATTAGCACATTTAATACATTTACATATGGCTGTGAAACTTGGACCTTACCAGCTGAACTCGAAAGAAAGTTACACACTTTGGAAAAGCGATGTTTCAGAAAAATTCTTGGCATATCATACAAAAAGACAGGCAAAAACTGCATTTTATAAAATGAGGAATATCTTGTGCAATATATCCTTGTCATTGAAAGTTAGAAAAAGAATTCTTGCTTGCTGCATATATCCAGTTGAGGTTTCGTTCCTGAACTGGAACCTAGCTTGGATAATCTTAGCATCGGTATTGGTTGACTGCTCAGCAATACACACGCAGACATACGTGGTTTTACAGAAGAATGCTTAGAATACCTTGGACAGCCAAAAAAGAGCAACCAAGAGGTTTTGAAAGATCCGGGAGCCCGAAGACAACTTATCACAGACATCAGAAGGAGACAGTCATCATTTTTCGGCCAAGTTATGAGAAGAGATAAAATAGAACATGTTGTGACCACTGGAAAGATCTGTGAAAGGAGGGATGGAAGGAATACAACGAGAGAATATTCTTGACAGTATTGTTGCATGGCATGGAGGTGTGTCGGCACACGAACTGATACATGCTGCAGGAGATCGTGGATTATAGGGAGGCATAATCGCCCACGTCAATCGACAAGGTACCTGATGATTATGATGATTGATGATGATGATCATACAGAGATCACATGACAAACAATGGGTTCACCATAAAATTATACAGCACAGTTGCAACTATGAACTTCTTTTAACTACAATGAAAAGGCGAACAATGCAAATGGTATGCACATGTAATAAGATCTAACGGCCACTAAAAAAAAAAAAATACTGCAGAGCTCAGTACAGGGAAAAAGGAGAAGAGGCAGACCAAAAATTACCTGTCCACAGAACGGTACTTAATTTATAACTTACCCCTGACGTCACGACAACGTCACGGGAGACATTCCCAATAAATTCTAGGGTGTGCAGGTTGTAGTTTCTCGCGATTTATCTACAGCCAAGTTTAGGGTTAGGGTTAGGGTTAGCATAAGAAGACACTAGATGAACACTCAAAAAAAAAAAAAAAAAAAGCACCCCACAACAGCACACTTCCACCCCTTGAAATAATGGACTGTCAGGTCAGCTGTGGATTTCCCAGGGGGATTTTGTGTTCGGGGTACGTTATAAATTAAGAACCTACAGAACCTGCCTGACTGGTCATACCTAACGCATGCCACCATGAAGTCCATCGCAACTGACCGCCAAACGTGGAGAGAGCTGATAGACATTCAACAGAAAACGTGTGGCCCAACGACACGCAAGGTTACAGGATGATGATAATGATGATGACGATGATACTGATGCCTGAGTGTGAAGTTGCACGTATAACCCGGCTTTACTTGAATGCTCATTATTAAGTTTTTATTGCGTTCCTTTGCTTAACGTGCCCAGTACGAATCATGTTCTTGTCTATCAGACATCATTTACGCTGATGTGCCCCATTAATTTTATATGTCTGTCTTTGAAGTTTTGTTGCGTGACCGACATATATCTTCAGCCGTAAATACAGGGTCGTGATTTCGTTATGTGTTTTCTCTCTTCCCTTTCCCATTTTTTTTTTCATTGTTATCCTCACAATCTACATCTGCATTGCCGCAAGTTTCACCAACATTTCAATGCTCATTGTTTAGAATGTGCACTCTTGTAGACAAACACATTTAGACACAATGTCGTTGTAAGAAGACAATTTTACATTTGCATTTTGACTGACTTTCTACCCCACCAGGACATCACACAAGCGATAAACACCCGATGACACAATGTCCCACCATGTGGATGAGGATCACAATGGAGAGGTCCTAGCAACCGCGTTCAGCCTTTAGGCTATATTTATGACCAGGCTATATTGCGGCCTCTGGCAAGAACCAGAGTAGGGCTTCAATTAACGAAAAATGTTTCGTTAATTTTCATCCTAAAAAGGACGGAAAGTAATTTAAAAAAAAAAACATTTGAATTTTAAATTTAGGGGATTGTTGTGGAGTGAACAGCCAACCCTACACGATGGACGAGTCGTGACGCTGACTTCCTAAGGGGGCACTTCACATTTCAAACTTAAACCCGTCCGGAGGGGTATATAGTCCCTTATATTGATATATACCTCTATCTGGTGAAATAATCATTTCTAGACCCTCTAGTTGTTTAGAGAAGTCTACATTTTCAAACTTGCAACTGTGGGCTTAGTATTTCTGGTGTTTAATTCAGAAATTCTTGTAAGCCTGTTTACTACTTGGGCATGAATACGGGGACTTCTTTCCAAGCCTAATTTTCAGCGGCATTCTTTAGCCTGATCTCTAAAGTGTCAAGGCGTGTACTTTGAATGCGCCAATTTTATTCATAGACTGTATAGTCTATGAATAAAATTGGCGCATTCAAAGTACCAGTTTTATCGTTGAAGGACTCCTAGCTTGGGTAAGTTGATTATAGTTTACGAGTACCATAATATATGTCTATTTAAAGTTGGCCACGGCTGCAAAGAGGGAAGATTCAGCTGTGCGATCGCACAGAGTTGGGCCGTTCTTGATGTCCAGAGATCAGGCTCCGAACATTAAACCTTTCCCTGTGCAGACTAAATAGTTTGTGCTCTACATAACCCACACCATTTGTAAAGACATTAAACCTTACAAATAATGATTCTCTGACCAGACAAACGAAGTTTTGTGCCTAATAGCTGAAATATGGAATCTAAGTCATCTTTTAACAGCTAACTGCTGTGACGTCAGAGCTAGACGCTCTGAGTCACAGGTGTGTTTGGCACGGAAACATCGGGTGTGTAGTGAGCAGCCTGTGGAGACATGAAATATATATATATATATATATATATATATATATATATATATATATAGGTACTAACGGGATACATTGTATGTCTGCGAGTGCAGATGTGAGGGCGGAGAGAGGATTATCTATGTGTGGTAATGTCTATCTATCTCCACTATATACCTTGTCTTCTATCTGGTGTACTAATTTACAGACAGATAAATGAAAGGAGACATTGTCTCTGTTCTTGAGATTTACACTCTGAGGAATGGAGAAGGGTAGCAGAGTGTAGGGTGAGCTGGTGTGTGAATAAAGATGATTATTAATTCTGAGTTATTTCCTGACGGATGATACCTCCTTAGAGATCAGGCAGACGAATCACAGTCCAGCCAATAACCACCAACCCATACCATTCTGGGCACCAAGCATACCCAAAAGTCCTGCCTATTTTTGCCACTACCTCAACAGGAGCTTGTCTGTGAGTTCTAGGACTAGTGGACACTTGCAGACACCTATTTCATCAATCCAGCGAATCAGTCTTCAAGAACTGTGTTGGGCTCCTATGCAGTTCCTGTGTTTCTAATCTGTAAGACAGTCAGCGTGTACCAGATCAAACCGAGGCATAGCTATCCATTGAGTCAACCACAGTCGAATCACCATGGACTGAGGGAAGCAGTGACCTACGAACTGGGATAAGTGATCTCTTAATCATATACATGCTCTCTTCCCACAGCTCCCTTTTGATTTCCAAGGATGGACTCATGTAATGTCCAGGAACTACATCTGGCTGCTTCAACATCTGGGTTGTGTCATTAATTCCTGAACTCCATTCACTGAACATTCTTGATTACCTATGCATTTACATATGTATATTTATTGAACTTATTACATGCAGAAATTTTCATGGCTGACTTGGGTGTCTCTGTTTCACCATTCTAACTGTCTAGCTTTTATGTTTGTGTGAGTAATAAGTGTAATCTGTGTTAACATGGCAATGATAGTATACTATCATAACCTGGGGGCTACCTTTTTATAGTAGTGGGGGTGTCCAGCCAAGTGTGCCTAGGAATATTATATATTTTATAGTGCCAAAGCTTAAGTTGACCTACTCCTGAAATAAGTTGAGCGTATATTGGCCACAGGATATCCCTTAGACCAATACGAGTCAACGACTCAAGATTATTATTTCAGAGTGCTTTTGGTTCTCAAGGAGAAATCCTTAAATCAGGCACGTGACAAGAGCGGTATGTGACAGGGATGTCCATCGTGTTGGCGGCTAGACGCCCGCCTGCGTGTCGGAAGATCGTGGGTTCGCGTCCTGACGGAGCCGGACTCATTTTTAAACATGACCTGGACTCCCAGGTAGACCCAGCCTTGAGTGGGTACCAGGTGCAGCCCTGGGAAGCAAAGGCGACCGGCGTGATGCTGACCACATGACAAACCAAGTGCCGATTGGTCTATAAAGATAAGAGTCAAGCTAGATCTAGCTTTATATTACCAAAATACATATTAAGTCGTGGAAAAGGGACATTCACTTTTACTTTTACTTGTTAATGTTGTAGATGGTGGTCTGGAAGGAGAGGTGGTGGGGGGTACCGGTTCCGGTAAACGAGGCAGAGACTAAACTCTGAAAAAGAGGATAAAAGCCATTAAAGGTGCCTGGCTATGAAAGCACACAAGGCCGAAAAACTGGCTAGAGAAAAAGACTCATGCTGACAGATTGATTTCATTCTTGTTTAGGACGTTAGACTGGTTAGAGTAACGGCTCCCTAATGGTTCCCTGTGGCGCCCTAAGGCTTCGCTTGCGTTTCACGTAGGATCTTCCGCTTTCGGAAGAAAAAAAAATGTCAATGAACTTAAAGATTAAGAGAGCTGCTCTATAGAAAAACAATGAAAAGTCAATGAACTTGAAGATTAACTGGGGGTGAGGGTGGTGCTTTGTGGGGGGGGGGGGGGGAATTGCAAATCAACATCTCTGTAAATTACTTTCTAAATGGAATGTTTAATGAAAAGTTCACTGTCTTGCAAATGTAATTTCATTTCACGGTCAGTGTGTGATAATTCAGACATTTTTTCAGTTTACATTCGCATACTATCTACCCTCTCTTCCTCCACTCAGTAACAGTACTCCCAAACATAATTAACTTGTAGACGAATGCTCTATATTACGATAGGCCTAAGAGGTCCCACCATAGAAATGTATTCTCAAAGACCTCAGAGATTCGACATTCATTATCATTGGTGCTTACAGTCAGGATGTTAAACTGTTATTGAAACAGAAGTATTAGGCGAATACACACATGTGCATCTTGAAATGTTCAGAAAAGTTTCAGGTTTCGTTTGATCTTGTGAGACCGTCAGCAGCTAAGATAAGGAACATACGTAGAATAAAGTAAAGGACCCTTTCAACGCCTCTGTGCGTATTGGGCATATAGGGCTAGGCCTATATTTTATGGACCAGTCGGCACATGATGGGTGATTTGGTCGACAACACGCCTGCTGCCTTTACTTCCCATGAGATAAGGAACATACGGTGCCTTATGCCTTATAGAAATGGTCGCTGTAGCAACAGCAACGTAAACTACTGACATGACCAAGGTGGCGGACGGACGATCGAATGTCGTTTAGATATAAAAGATGTCGTCTAGATATCTTCTTCTTCTTCTTCACGTTCACCAGCTGTACACTCTGGCGGAGAGTTCTGGTTGCTCGTCCACTACTGAACTGCAGACCTGCTCCAGAACCTGAGTGTTGCGTGTGCATCAGTTTTACAGATCTCATTCTCTTGAATACAGACTTTTGGTTCCTTGCCTCTCAGGCAGATGCACTCCGACTTCAAAGGAAGCTCCCCAATTAGTCGACTCTTACGACATGCTTTTGGGGAGGCAGTGGGTCTATTCCTGTTTTCCCCACAATGGGGCCCCGGAACCCACACGGGGGGGGGGGGGGGGTCTAGATATAAAACATGTCGTCAAATAATCTACAAATGGTGCGGGTATCGAAGGTAGTAATGTACATCGAAAACTGTCACCGTTGTGAACGTTCTAAGAGGAAAAACACGTATATCCATTTAAATCTTCTGTTATAAATATAGTTTAAAAAGCACGGCTGTCATGCTAGGGAAGAAAGTAGTAAAAAACTGCATTAGAGAGGGACGGTGGCGCAGCAATTAGCGCCAGGCTATCCCCATTGACTTATCTTCCAATCCAGGTGCTTTTACTAAATTCGTCTAGTTTCCTAGCTCGACAAAGTCTCAAATGGGTACTAGGAAATGACTTTAGAAGTGAAAGTGGCTGGTATAATGTTTATTACATTAGCCTCTGACAGCCGGTCACCTATAAAAATATACGTTTAGCACCATATATTCCATAAGTTAACAGGGTGAAATGAATCTTCACTTCACTTACTTACATATACTATGTAGTTGGTGCTAAAGCGTTTTCCTTTAAACCTAATGTTTTTACCTCGTAAAACATTGCACCGATCACAACGTATACCTATGTCTTGATATTTTCATTCTTCTTCTTGACTTCCTCTTTCACCGCTTCAGGTGTCGAAGTAGATATAAAGTAGAATTTCTCTGTTGCTATCCTTTCATGTTGTCCTTGGTCTACCTCATACCTCACTTCCTTCTCTCTCTCTCTCTCTCTCTCTCTCTCTCTTTCTCTCTTTCTCTCCCTCTCTCCCTCTCTCTGTGTATGTCTTATATGGTTGGCGTCACAAGACATTTTGTCTAAGTCTGCAAACAATTTGATTTTGCCGTCTTTGTATGTAATTTAGAAATCGATCTGTTTCGACTTGTTCTCTTATGACCTCATTCCTGATTTCATTTCTTTTGGTGACGACTGTAGCCCTTCTCATCATCAGTCATCATCAGTTCTCGTTATGCCTAGTGGCACATGAGGCTTCAGAGAGGACTTTCCATGCTTTCCTGTCCTGTGCAATCTTTAATGCAGTTTTCCATGTCAAAGATGCCGCACTCAGGTCATTTTCCATCGTTCGTCTCCATGTTGTTTTTGGGCACCCCTGTTTTCTTTTTCCCCCTGGTTTCCATGTGAGAGCTGTTTTGGCGGATATATCAGAAGTCATTCTCATAACGTGGCCAAGCCATTTCCATCTTCTCTTGGAATTCATACTGTCTAACGTTTCTTGGTTTGAAGTAGTTTAGTGTTTGAGATTATATCTGGCCAGAAAATTTTGATAATTCTACGTAGACATGTGTGGTGGAAGGTGGACAGCTTGTGTGCATCCTATTTGGTCATTCTCCAGCATTCCGCTCCATAGAGAAGAACTGGCAAAATGATGCTCTTGTAGAGTCGGAGTTTCGTTCCTCTGCAGTAATTGTTGGATTTCCAGATTTGCCTCATCCTTCGAAAAGCAGCCCTAGTTTTGTTCAGACGTGACTGTATGTCTTCCTCTGTCCCTCACAGTAGGGACACCACACTGCCAAGAACGGTGAAATGTTCTACATTTTCAAGTGATTGGTTACTTATGGTCACTGGTTGTTGGTTTGGACTGTTTGTCATGATCTTAGTTTTCTTTGTATTTATTCTCAGTCCCACCATTTCTGCTGTGCAGTTTAGTTTGTTACTTTTCTCTTGTATATGTTCATGTTTATGTGATAGGAGTGCTATATCATCTTCAAAATCAAGGTCCTCAAGCATGGTGAATAGAATCCATCGTATGCCTCTTAATGTCCTGTCTACTGTGTTCTTTAGTATCCAATCAATCACAAGGTTGAAGAGGAGATATGACATAACACATGCCTGTCTTACACCCGTCTTTCCTTAGAAAGATGTATTGTAATTTTTTATACTGCAGGAAAAGTCTTTATAGAAGAGAGCAATTATGTTGACTATTTTTTTTCTGGAATTCCATAATGTCGTAAAATTTTCCACAGACCGTCTCTATGGACGCTGTCAAAAGCTTTCTCAAAGTCCACAAAATTAATATATACATACTTCTCTGCCATTCGTTGCATTGTTCTAAAATGTTCCGTATGGCGAAGATGTGCTCAGTTGTTCCTCTGCCCTTTCTGAATCCTGCTTGTTCCACTCGTAGGCATTTATCTACTCCTTTTTCAAGCCGCATTATGATGATTTTACAGAATATTTTGCTTGGTACTGAGAGTAGAGTAATTCCCCTCCAATTATTGCAGTCTGTTAAGTCTCCTTTTT
The DNA here is from genome assembly GCA_905116865.2 of Candidula unifasciata. Taxonomy (NCBI): domain Eukaryota; kingdom Metazoa; phylum Mollusca; class Gastropoda; order Stylommatophora; family Geomitridae; genus Candidula; species Candidula unifasciata. Next base: position 9,179 of record CAJHNH020001121.1, read on the forward strand.
TGGGGATTTTGACTATTGTTCCTTCAGTCCAGTCATCAGGCAACACTTCTTTTTCCCAAATATCCTTGAACAATGGTTCTAGAATGCTAGCAGTTGTGTTGGGATTTACTTTGAGAAGTTCTGCTGACAATTCGTCTTTGCCTGGTGCTTTGTTGTTCTTTAAAGTGTGGATAGCTTTGAGGATTTCTTGTTTGCTTGGTGGTTTAGTAACAATGTCAATGTCCTGAGAGGCTGGTTGAATTTCTGGGGTATTTTCAGGATCAGGTCTGTTCAAGAGGTCGGAGAAGTGTTTAGTCCACTGCATGTCTTGTTTTTGTACTGTGGTGAGCAGTCTGCCTTGGTTATCTCTGATGGGTATGCTGTGGTAGTTGTTTCTGTTTCCGCAAATTTGCTGGGTAATTTTGTGTAGGGTTTGTAGCCCTTCTCATTACTCTTTAAATAATTAACACTTATGTAAATGCAGTTGTTTTTCTTGCAGTATTTATACGTAATAGTCCTTAAATCCCCAATCATAGATTAATTATAATTGTACAACAACGTTGTCTGTGTTGGGGTATGAAATTAGGAAATTGGCTAGTGGCCTGTTGTCAGAGAACTGATGGTGCTTTATGCTTTTAATCGCACGTGCTACTACTGATGTCCTGTAACTGCTGCTTCTATTAAAGAAAAACTTAATTTCTAGTGTTTTTGTATTGCAGTCTAACGGCTCACTTATGTGTTTAATTAGCGAATGTTAATGGCTTCGCCGAGACTGCAGTCTGTTAATTATTGCACAAGAGACAGCAATGAGTGATCTGTGTGGTTTTCGTTTGCACAAGGTGAAATTGTCTTGAAAATCACCTTATTTTCACATTGGGCACATCAACACCCAAGGGTCTAAACTGCCAACATTTTTATCTAAAATCTTTTAGTTACGGCCCCTGACATTACCCGGCTATTTATTCTCGGATCCGATGTGTCTCTTTATTCCACCGGCAAGACTTCAACTTTGCTGCTTCGGCATACTCAATTAAGAGATTTTGTGTATTCGTGTGGTTTTTGTTTGATTTACGCATGTGCTGATGGAGGCACCATATCAGCAACGTTAATGTATCTTCTGTGTTTGTTTTATTGTGAAGCTCATTGATCTACTTTTATTTATTTTTTTTTTTCGCTATATTGTGAAGCTCGGATCTACTGTTATTTTTTTTTTTTTTTATTATCTGTGCTTGTTATCGTTGGCTCAACGGGGAAGCAGCCATGGAATTACCCATTTTATGTGAAGATGGAACTGCAATTATCGGAATACATGAACTTTACTCACATACATTATTACAGATATGCAGATTCACATTCTGAAACATTTCATGGACTCATTTTAGGTGCGCGACTGCCCCCAGGGGTGGAAATGATATAATTAAGAAATAGTTTCTCTGCACCAAGATGACAACGATCTTGAAAGCCAACCAGGCGCTTTGAAGAGCCACAACAGCACACAGTAACTACCCCCCGGTTTAAAATGTTACACTGAAATTTATAATGAAAACTCTCAAGTGTCTTAACCACAGCCTTCATCATTAATTGGCACTTTTGCGAGTGGGACACACAACTGGGAGGATCGATTGCCTTTGCCTGGAGGTACCAGTCGCCAATAATAATGAACAATATCGAGAATGTGAAGGTCGAGGGCGGGGTGATCCCCATGTCTGTTCTGTTGCCCTATTTGTGGGGAAAGTGTTTCCCTAAAAAGCATGCCGCAAAAGGAAACTAATTAGGTGTGTTTCATTCATTTTGTTTCTGCCTGAGAAGAATGTAACCAGCAGTCTGCACACAACTAAGAAAGAAATGTTAAAACGGATGTGCATACAAAGTCAAACTATACCTTTTTCTTCTTAGCTTCCACCATTTACCTCAGCGATTTTTTTTTGGGGGGGGGAGGGGTGGGGGGGGGGGGGGATATTTGGATCGTTTGTACACTTTCTCCAATGCAAGTTGGTGTTTATTTTTGTTAGATTGCTCCTGATGATGTCGACCCATCTCTTGCGTGGTCTTCCCCTTGCTCTGTGTTCAAAAGTTGATTAACAACCAGAACTTTGGGCTTGAGTTTACGATCGTTAAAGGCTAAAAAGAAGACGAATATTAGTCTACATAATTAACTGGTTCCTTTGTGGTGAGTTAAACAATTAGAAGGATCGAATACCTTTGCCTTAATCTGTGGGTCGAACGACCCTTCACAGGGTCGCCAAAGACCATCGGAAAACATACATTCACTGAAGTTATGAAGTAGCAACGAAAATAATTATACGATTGGGGGTCGATACAACATGAGGAACTGTTATAAATATAAAAGGTCGCCACATTAGGACATTTAAGAGCCATTGACATAGAGGCTCTGTGGTTGAGTGGTGACATGACCTGCGTCTATTCGGATTCTGGAATTCTGGCTGAGTCAATGGATACAATGCTTTCTTCAAAGTTTGATATCGTGTTGAGCCTGACAACATTTCCATGCAGCCACCAAAGTGTAGTGATTGCACGCGTGCTCGTCGATCCTTAGGTTGGGGGTTGGATACGGGACTTGCTTACCGCGCGTTCATGCCAAATAGTGTTTGGGCATTGGTTATGTAATTACGTCAGCGACAGTTAACAAAGCAGGATGGCTTTAAATAAGGTAATCACAATTTCTTGTTAATTCACACACATAAGTGCAATCCACGTTTTCACATTACCTCTCCTTATTTTGTTTAGTTAATAAACAAAGAATGTCGTCATGTCAGTTAACTTTACACGATATATTTTTTATTAATAATTTTAAACCACAAGCTTCCGTTGCCCAGTTATTGTGCTGAGTGCTTGGGGCGACACTGTGAGCTAATGATATCATGGAGTGTGTTTTTATGTTGTGCCCGCGCGGCTTTGTACTATAAACTGACTGCATTATAAAGAACCATAATCCAGCTCGGGTAATTATCATCCCCTTATATAAGTAAGTAAAGTACCCTTTCTATGCCTTCGTGTTTGTTCAGGAAATAGGGCTAGAGTTGTATTTTATAGACCCATTGACACTCGATGTGTGATGTCTGACCGCCTTTTCTTCTCAGGACTTCTCCTTGTACACATTTAAGGCTAGGTCGACGTGGGAGCCAAAATCATTTTATAAAGGGAAAAAAAAGAAGTTTGGTGCTGTCAGGATCCAAACACACGACCTTCCGATTCAATCTAGCCGCTACACCACGACGACTTCCATCTATTACAGAATAACTGTTCAAAATTGACATAACCCTATTTTTGTGCTTTTGGATGTCGTAGGTCGGCATCAGTGGCTTAGGCGTCGTTGCGAACGCGGTTCATAATGCCGGGGTGCCAGGTTCAATCCCAGCTACGGGCTGTTTGGCAGCAGACCGCCTTGCATTGGTTTTGCAGTGGTATCTAGAGCCGACGGTCAGATTGGTTGGGTATCCTTTACGGGATGTTGCAAAACAAACACCAGCAATTTGCTGTTGTGGTTTTTCTAGGCAGATTTTACGTTCAGTAGTTTGCCATTGCTTCTGAATGGTTAGCTCTCGGTACCACTGTCGAAAGCAACGCAAGGCAAACCGTTCGCAGCTGGGATCGAGCCCGACACTCTGGCATTACGAAAAATAGTAAACTACTAGACGTAAATTTGCACAGAAAACCCACAACAGCCATAAAATACTGGGGTTGGCACTGCAACGTCCTGTAAAGGATACTCAACTTACTTATGTGTCTTAGATGTGAACCAGTGCAGTAAAAAATGTTGCTATTCTCCAGTACTAGTGTTCGATTTCTGAAGCGGACCGTATACCCTCCATTACTAGTGTTCGATTTCTGAAGCAGACCGCATACCCTCCAGTACTAGTGTTCGATTTCTAAAGCGGACCGTATACCCTCGAGTACTAGTGTTTGATTTCTGAAGCGGACCGTATACCCTCCAGTAATAGTGTTCGATTTCTGAAGCAGACAGTATACCCTCCAGTACTAGTGTTCGATTTCTGAAGTAGACCGTATACCCTCCAGTACTAGGGTTCGATTTCTGAAGCAGACTGTATAAGAGTTGTCCAAAGACAACTGTAGTACACCTTTTTCGTGGAGACCGCACATAATTAATTACTGCATGTCGACCCAGCCAGAAATAGGTATAATGAACTAGTTGGACATATGGTACGTTTCAAAGGAACATATTCTTGCCAACTAAGCAGCCATCGTACCTTAAGTGAAAGCAACATAGAAAGAACAAGGAATACACGTCTGCACATTAGCTAAAATCAGTAAATGCACTCAGAGATAGCTATCAAAACAGCATATCAATATCATGTTGTATTGACAGTTGTGTAAGGCCACAGTTGCTTGTTTATCTCTAAAGCGCTAACTCAGTCCGGCTTGCAACATGGGAGGTTTTCAGAAACAGATAAAACTGACAGTTTGCTCTCCGTTTCACTGTTGGGTAATCGCGAGTCTCATACGTCCATAAAAACTGAGTGAGGATGGGTGTCACTGATAACGTATGACAGAGAGGCACCTATAATTTATCTCACTTGACATATATTACTGAATAACGCAGACGTCGTGCAGGGCGTTCTCTGCTACTGCTACCGCTGATTATTGTTATGGTTTGTTGTTGTTGTTAATTGTTGTTAATTTTAATTACTGTTGTTCCTAATGTTATAGCTAATTATATCTTTGTTCTTCTTCTCCTCCTACAGCAGTCTCTCCTCCTGCTTCTCTTCCCACATCTTATTCTTGTTTTTGTTGTTATCGTTGTTGTTGTCATTTTTGTTGTTGTTGTTGTTGTTCTTGTTTCTTCTTCATCTTCTTCTTTTTTCTTCTTCTTGTTCTTCTTCTTTTTCTTCTTCTTTTTGTTGTGTTGTTGTTGTTGTTGTTGTTGTTGTTGTTGTTGTTGTTCTTCTTCTTCTTCTTCTTCTTCTTCTTCTTCTTCTTCTTCTTCTTCTTCTTCTTCTTCTTCTTCTTCTTCTTCTTCTTCTTCTTCTTCTTCTTCTTCTTCTTCTTCTTCTTCTTCTTCTTCTTCTTCTTCTTCTTCTTCTTCTTCTTCTTCTTCTTCTTCTTCTTCTTCTTCTTCTTCTTCTTCTTCTTCTTCTCCTCCTCCTCCTCCTTATTTTTCTCCTCCTCCTCTATCGTGCCCTTTTCCTCCTCTACAGTTTCTCACCCCACTGGAGCATACACCCTCGACCAATTCATGGAAGCTATCCAGTATTTTGCCATGTCTTTCATTTGCCCCATGTCCCTGATAATATATGTTCACCTACGACTATAAACTTATCCTTCTTGTCGGCTGTGTATGTCTTTCGTCCTGTTAATTCCTGTGGAAGGACATTCTAGTAACGCCCTTTCCAAGCTTTCTCACAGAGTGTCGTGTTCAATGCCACCGTCTTTGCATCGCCTCTTGATTCTAAAAAATGTACAGAACCATCGAGAATGATTGCAATAGTTTTTAACTTTTATTCAAAGAAGTATCAAATGGATTTCAGCCTTGACGTTTCTTCTTCTTTTACAGTTTCTTTTTTTCTTCTTCCCCGTACACTTCCACATGGACTCCATTTGTAGATCTGCTGACTCTTCTTCAGTCTGCACTTTTCCTGTCTTCAAAGCCTTTAACTCCTTACAATCGACTCTCCTCCCTCTAGTCGTGTCCATAAAACTTAAATATATATAAAATAAACAACACTCAATGTATACATCCTCACCCATGAACAAATGTAAAACGATCCAGTATTTTGCACATGTCTTTCATTGCCCCCATGTCCCTGCTAATATTATGTTCACTACGACTATAAACTTATCCTTCTTGTCGGCTGTGTTTTTGTCTTTCGTCCTGAAAGAATTCATGTGGAAGGACGTTCTAGTAACGCCCTTTCCAAGCTTTCTCACAGAGTGTCGTGTTCAATGCCATCGTCTTTGCATCGCCTCTTGATTCTAAAAAATGTACAGAACCATCGAGAATGATTGCAATAATTTTTAACTTTTATTCAAAGAAGTATCAAATGGATTTACAGCCGTAACGTTTCTAGAAACGTTTACAGTTTTTGATTTACCCCCGTACACTTCCACATGGACACTATTTGTAGATCTGCTGACTCACAGTCAGTCGGCTGTTTTCCTGTACAAAGCCTTTAACAGCTACAATCGACTCTGGGGTAAATAGTCAGTCACATAAAACTTAAACATATATTTAAAAAAAACAGACAATGTATTGATCGGCACTCCATGAACAAAAGTAAAACGATAAAAGGACACATTGGACAACATACAAATCTAAAGCTATAATTAACGTACCAGGAATCAAACCTGTCACCTCCAAATGGCGTTAGCGCCTCGCTATGGAAAGAATTGAACTAAAAACATGATCAATTAGGCACCCCTAAATAAGGTGTCTTTATCAGCTATGTCTGTCATACAGCTTAAAATACACAACTATGGAATACATAAATCACGCTGTTTTGACACTTCTGATTTCATTCATACATTTGCTGGCCTGACAGTCGTGTGTCACCTTCATTTGGCAATCTATTCGTACGGGATGCAACTCTTTACCGGCCATAACGTGGGTCACAGATCGCCACACCCCTTAGATGAATGTCAAATGATGTTCGGTCATCTTTAAACTGTCAGTATGGCGTCACCGAGTCCGTTTTCACCGTGTTGCGACGTAAATAACACTCTTGGCAATCCTTAACAGCCATACTGCCAGGTTGCCAGACTGTGGCATAGTTATTGTAAATTGCATCAAATATTAAAGCTTTTCATTAAAAATCTTTTCATGTGTGTGTGTGTGTGTGTGTGTGTAACGAGTTATAACGAGAACTGTGTCAAACGTGTGGGTTCCGGCGCCCCTTTGTGGGGGGGGGGGGGGCGGGGAGACAGGAGTGGACTCACTGCCTTCCAAACACGGATGTCTAAGATAACTGGAGGTTTTCTTCGAAGTCAGAGTGCATCTGCCATAGAGGCAAGGAACCAACAGTCTGCATAAAAACGTCAGATTTGTAAAAGGGATATGCATGAAACACTCAGGTTCTGGAAAGGGACTAAAGTCCAGAAGTGGACGAACAACCAGAACTTTCCCTGGAGTTTACAGCTGTTGAACATTAAGTAGAAGAAGCAGAAAGATGAAATACCAACCCACAGCTATAATGCATTTGTTTATTAGTTTGACAAAAGAGCCACGAGAATAGAATGTATTGTTATGTTGTAAGAAGATTTATTGTTATGTTGTATGAGTATCCCGTCTGCAGACGACAATACGTCTAGACAAAGTGTGCTCAAACTTCATTCAGAACTTGGAGTTGCTTCCTTTCATAAAAAAATAACCTGTATAAATGGCGTCACATTTCAATCTCTGTAACATTTCAATCCCAGTAACATTTCAATGCTTCCGACAATGACAACATTTTCACATTAGTCTTGTGTTATTCAGGAGCCTCCGTAGTGTAGCGGCTAGATGCTCGCCTGCGGAACAGAAGGAAGTAGGTTCAGATCCTGACAGAGCCGTAAAAAGAGAAAAAAATACCCTAGATCCTAGGTCTACCCAGTTTTAAGTATGTGCCAGGAAGAAAAGGCGGCCGGCGTGATGATGACCACGTGACCAGCCACTAGACTATAGATTCAAGGTCTAGCCCAATACGCCCAATACGCCTGGAAAGGGTTCCTTGACTTGATTTGACTTGACTTGACTTGCGTTGTTCAGAACCGTGGTGGTGAAATGGCTATACAAACTCGCCTGCCGGCAGAGAGGTCATTGCTCCAATCCGCTTCTAGAAGATTGTGTGTGTGTGTATAATGTGTGTGTGTGTGTGCGCGCGCGTGAGTGTGTGTGCATGTGTATGTGCGTGTGTGTGTATGCATGTGCGTGTGTTCGCGCCTGAGTGTGTGTGCGTGTGTGTATGCATACGCGTGTGTTCGCGCATGAGTGTGTGTGTGCTTGTGCGTGCGTGCGCGTGTATGTATGTGTGTGTATATGTGTGTGTATGTGTGTGTGTGTGTGTGCGCGCGTGTCTTCAAAATTGACTTTGGCGTCAATGTCTACCCAGCCTAAACTGGTTACCAGGTAATGTCTTTGGAAGTAAAAACGACCGACATGATGTGGACTAAATCACCCACAATTACGTATGTGAATGCGATGTCACCAGAGAGTGTGATGACAATGCAAGCAAGACAATGTTTCAAATTTTAAAAGAAATCGCCGTTGAAACTACATCGACTATGCATTCAAAAATGACAAGACGAGACTTGCACAACAAGCCCTCATATGGACACCGGAAAGAAAAAGAAAACGAGGAAGACAAAAAGAGACGTAACGTAGAGCCATCATCAGGGAATGTTCAATCATAGTAGGCTAACAAACATCCAAAACCTAAAGCAGGTGGCAGCGCGGCTCTCTAGCGTAGTTGGCTAAACTGGATTACGCGGTGACCGGGTGAAGAACTCTTTGTGATTCGGGTTCACTCCCGGGGGTAGGCAGGAAAGCCAAATTTCTCCCCGATTAACGGTTTTTATCATGGAATCAAGGCCGAAGGTTTGCGATATCCATAATACTGAGCCTAAGCGTTAACAACTTATGGCTTCTGGATACTAAAACAAACAACAAAGCAGATGGCAACGAACCGCCAGACATAGAAAGGTATGACCTCTGCCCTATGCGCCGCCCGAGGTCAAGAGGAAATACTAAATAACCACAGAACGTAGACGGAAGCATGCTAGTCTTAACTCTTTGGGTACAGTGCAGCTCACTACACGTTTCTCGGTCATTCCAAGGAGAATCTATTTTTCTTATATTTGTCTAAAACAGATAACGGTTACGTGAACTCAGTGTATGCAGGCTGTTAGTTCAACTTCCTCTCTGTCAAGGGGTTTCTTGTGTAATCTCTCGAGACTTGAACAGTTCAAAGTTTAATGAAAATTGACAACGTTTAAGTAACAACTGTCTCAAATTGAAAAAAAACGTGTATGTATCTTCTTTTTCTTTACAATCTACAACAACAACATAAACAACAAAAACAACCCGCATGCACACACACACACACACACACACACACACACCAGTCTATACGAGAAGCAAAACTTAACAGTTTCCTAATATAGCTCAGTGAAGAATGACAAAATAAAGGACGAAACAAAAAAAAAAGAGAGAAAACGACACAAAAACATCATAAAATGAAGACCGCCATCAAAAATGAGAAAATGAACGACTTAATCAAAAATAATATAATGACTGACGCAGTCAAAAATGAGAAAATTAACAGCGCTGTTATAAAGAGTGAATCAACATACAACAATATCTACTTCTTCAGCATTCACCGTGAAATAGCAGTTGGCAGGTTGTTTTGTGTTTACAGCAGCGCTAGGACATCTGCACTTTTCATTGCAACAAATACGATTTTAGCAAACCCCTAATTAATTAATCGCCTTTTTACAACATTCGTGTTTTGGGGCTAGAGGGTCTTTTCTTTCTATTTCCACCAACTTTGGGTCCCAGGGTTAAAAAAAAAACAACGACAATGGTACAAATACAATTTACAGGACAATACATATTTGTATGAGACTTTCGCGATTTTGTAAAGCTGTTTTACCATATCGCTAACAGCAGATTGGAGTCTGAACAGTGTTCACAACCCCAACAAACAGAAGAAGACGCTATTTTCAAGCAAATGCTGCTCCTGGTACAAATCTGGTCTACATTTATCTCTGTTTCGGTGGGAGGGGGGGGGGGGGGGGGGGGGGCTGAGTAGTCTCGAGGTATGGTGTCCGCCTCGAGTGCTGGAGATTCCGGATTCAAGTCCTAGTGGAGGCTGCGATTTTTGAACGTGGACTCCTAGTAAGCCCCCCCCCCCCCCCCCCCCCGGTCTCTGGGTAGTTAGATCGGAAGCCCCTGTGTATTGTTGCGCACGTAAGAAACAAAAAAAAAAAAAAATCCCTTAGCAGTTTGAAATCATAAAAGAACTGCCCGAGCAAAATTTGCAGTTAAAAATCCATCCAAATTATTTCAGGATCCTTGTCGGTGCAACAGAGTTCGTGCATTTCGGTGAGATTCGTTAGACGCAGGGCTTGAGTTAGAAGTAGAACGGAGCACTTATGTGTTACACCAGTGTGCCATCATGTTGATCCGTCGAATAAACATCTTTGTTTCAGTCACGAGGCCTCATTGTGGGGGGGGGGGTGGAGGGGGGGGGAGAATCAGCATAGACCCCCATCCCCAATCACACTGCACTAACAAGAATAGTGTAAAAGCGGACTCATTAGGGTTGTTTTCATTCTAAGTCGGAGTGCTTGTGCCTGCGAGACCAGAAACCAACAGTCTGGATACAAATAAGGCAGATGTGCAAAACGTCTGTGCACGAAAAGATAATGTTCTGGAACAAGACACAAGTCCAGAAGTGGACGAACAACCAGAACTTTCCACCAGAATCAAATGCTGGTGATTGCAAAAGAAGAAGAAGAAGAAGAAGAAGAAGAAGAAGAAGAAGAAGAAGAAGAAGAAGAAGAAGAAGAAGAAGAAGAAGAAGAAGAAGAAGAAGAAGAAGAAGAAGAAGAAGAAGAAGAAGAAGAAGAAGAAGAAGAAGAAGAAGAAGAAGAAGAAAAGAAGAAGAAGAAGAAGAAAAAGAATAGATCTACAATTATTCCAACGGAACAATGAGTTCCCCAGTTTGTTTGCTGATCTTGTGTCGGCATACCAGTTCCTTGTCAATCAAGAGTGATTGATTCAAATCTTGCCTCAGATTTAGACAATGAATATTCTGCAAATGTTCTGTAAGCAGTTTGATTAAATAAAATCGCTATCGTAGAATAAATATTGATTGCTGTCAAGGGAACACGATAAAGAACGAATAAAACATACAGATGTTAATCGCGTTATTACTTCCGCTCTTTTGTCATATCATGTTATGCAGTAATTAAGAAATTAGAATAAAAGATAGCCAAAGATAATTCTTAAATTATACATCATAATGCTTTAGGTAGCATATCATGATTTGTCTGTTAATAAGAAAAGAGAAAAGAATACACATGTTTTATAAGTTCATTTTATTTCAAAGTTAAGTCTAATGTTACTTGATGTGAAAAATGTTTCTATGGAATCCCCTGTCAGGCTACTCTGATGTTTTTTACAAGAAAGGAAAAGTGGGTTTGAAATTAAAAATCATAAAGTATAAAATGGTATATCATCAGTTATCAGTTATTAAGAACAGAAACAATTCGTTTTTATTATATGTTCGTTGTTTCCCGAGTTAAATCCTACTATTACTTGATGTTATGAATGTTTCTCCGGAATCACATACAGTCAGCTCTGATCTTTACGAGAGGATTTTAAAATAATATGTCACAGCTTTAGGTAGCGTGTCATAAGTTTTCAGTTAATAAGAAAACGTTGTCGTAGTCTTTGTCGAGGTTTCAACTTCAATGGAGTCGGGTTTCCCCATTCTTGCTCCTTTCATGTGCCAGCTAAAATCAAATGAAATGTCCCTCACTAGTAAAACTAATAAACAAACAATTAGTCATGCACAGTCCAGAGATATGCGCAAGCAATAAATGCATAAGACAGTTGCTAGAGACGCCAAATCACCAGTCGCCACAGAGAACGCTGATGGAAGTATTCAGTCACGATAAGTTGGCCATACACACATACATTTATTATATAAGGTATTTCCCAGCCCACACACAAACCGGTTACCTGCCATACTGAATACCACGAGACAACCGTTGGGTCAGATGAAAGGCATTCCAGTAAAAAAAAAAAAGCACTTAACACAGCAAAAAATTGTCTATTACTCTCTTTACTATACCACTTTTGCGGTGTAGGCGGGGGAAGGGGAAGGGGGTCTTTGAGTCTGTGGATTTACGACCGAGTGGCTAGTGCTGTCGCCACGACTGTGCAGGTGATGATTATTTTTCTAACAGAAAAAATACTTAGCCTTACCGAGGATTCGAACCCGGGTCTCCTGCTTGAAAGTCTAGCATTCTAACCTTTCTCACTTATCACTGCTGCACTTAATTAGGCCAGTAGCTTATGCAGCGAAACCGTATACTTCCCCCCAAATGTGGAAATTGCATTAACAAAGCGCTGTCTGAAGCAAAATAGCTTGTAAGCTCAACATTCTGCGATGCTTACTCTTTATACTTGACCAGAAGTCCAATAAAAAAGAATAGAATCAAATCATATGTTTTATACGTTCATTGAATTCCTAAATTAACTCCTACTGTTACTTTATATGAGAAATGTTTCTTTAAAATTGTTTTTCAGACCACTACGATTTAAAAAAGACAGCAAAAGATAGCTCCTAAATTATACATAAAAAGCATTAGGTGACATATGATTTACTATTTTCATTTAGTAAGAATAAAACAATATATCTTTTTAATATTTTCATTGTATACCGAAGTTAAACCCGAATGTTGCTGTATGTGAGGATTGTTGCTATGGAATCACCTGTCAGTCTACTCTGATTGATATTATCAGTATTACCTTTACCATATTTCATCAAGACTTTACTTATTTTATTTTATTTTATTCATTCCACGCCTCCCTTTTTATAGTTTCTCACGTGACCCCTGGGTGGTTGGAGTACTCTCCCCTTTGTTATTGTTGTGTAGTTCAGTTCAGGATGAGAAAGGCCCTGGCTGAAACGTCGATTTGTGTTGGTTTGTGCACATTGTTCTGCTTCCCCATTTTGTTGAGCTTTTTAGTCACAGTTCAATGGATTAAATTCTTAGTATCAGTGTGACTGCAGTCACCCCTTATTCGCAACTTTTTGGATAATCTGGTTGATATTGTGTCAATGTCACACTGATAATCTTTTGTTGCGCTTAGTTTCAGCGTGTTTCTTGTGAATCGAAACCTGGTACACGTCGGAGATTGCAGTGTGAGATGATTTCACTAACCTCTAAGCTACGCTCTGTAGAGACAGAGCCTAAGAGAGAGAGACTGAGGAAGATAAAGATAAGCAGAGGGAGACGGATATAGGTAAAGATAGGTGAGGTTGCAGATAAATATGGAGGAAGATAGAAATAAATGAAGATTGATGCAGATAAATATTGATAGAGAGGAAGATAGAAATAGAGGAAGATATGTATAGAGGAAAATAGATATAGAGGAAAATAGATATAGAGGAAAATAGATATAGAGGAAAATAGATATAGAGGGAAATAGATATAGAGGAAGATAAATATAGATGAAGATAAATATAGATGATAGATTTAGAGGAAGATTGATATAGATGAAGATAAATATAGATGATAGATTTAGAGGAAGATAGATATAGAGAAAGATAAATATAGATGAAGATAAATATAGATGATAGATTTAGAGGAAGATAGATATAGAGAAAGATAGATATAGAGGAAGATAGATATAGAGGAAGATATAATTCGAAGAAGAGAGATATAGAAGAAGGTAAGGATATAAGAAGACACATGTAGCGGAAGATAGAGACAAAAAAGATAGATATAGAGGAAGAGAGAAATAGAGGACGACAAAAATAGCTGAAGATAAATACTTTGAAAGATAGATTTAGAGAAAGACAGAGATAGAGGAAATTAGATATAGCAGACGATGAGATAGAGGAGGATACATAAAGAGGGAGTCAATGCGAGAACATTCACTATAACCTTTCATCATGAGAGGAGGAGATCATAAGATGCGGGGAAACAAGATAGCCCACACTATTCGACACTTGATGCTGCTGCTCCTCGAAGAGTGAGAGGAGAGGTCAACAGGTATTTCGGGTGTTCCTGTTTACTTCCATTGTTATGTCTGATGTGCTAAACGGCTCTGTCTGGCAACGACTCACTTTGGAAAATTACCAGAGGGTTGATTAACATATAGACTTGCAACACTCAATTCCCATTAGTGGGTAGACAGTTTACTCAAGTGAATTTAGTGAGGCTGTGTATGGGGAAAAAAGAGGGTGGGGGGGGGAATATAGTAGTGGCAAAGTAATAGCAAAGTTGTAGTAAAATTGTAGGAAATTTGTAGCAAATTTGTAGCAAATTAACAACAATGTAAATGCAAAGTGGTGGCAACGTAGCAGCGAAGTAGCAGCACACTAATAGCAATGTAGCAACAGAGTAGTAGCAAAGTCGTAACAATGTAGCCTCAAAGTTTTACTAAAGTAGCAGCAATGACTCAAACACTTAGTAGCAAAGTAGCAGAAAATTAGCAGCAATATGGCAAAGTTGTTTCAAACTGGCGATGCAGTAATGTCAAAGAATCAACAAAACAGCAGCAAAGTTGAGGCAAAGAAGCAACAATTAAGCTGAAAAGAAGTTAAAACGTTGTAGCAACGTAGCAGTAAAATAATAACAAAGTAGTAGCAAATAGTAGCAAAGTAGCCACAAAGTTGTAGAAAAGTAGCTGCAAAGTGGTGGCAAAGCAGTATTAGTGCAGCAATAACGCAGCAGGAAAGTCTTAGCAAGGCAGTAGCACAGTAGCATTAAGCAGTAAATCAGTAGCAGAAATGTAGCTGCACGGTGGCTAAGTGGTAGAAAAGCAGTGGGAATGTAACAACAAAGTGGTAGCAAAGATGTACCAAACTAGCAGCAAAGTAGTAACAATGTAGCACAAAGTAGTCGCAATGTAACAACAAAGCAGCAGCAAACAAAGTAATTGCAATGTAACAACAAAGAAACTGCAAACAAAGTAGTTGCAATGTAACAACAAAGTAGCAGCAAACAAAGTAGTTGCAATGTAACAACAAAGTAGCAACAAAGTAGCAGCAAACAAAGTATTCGCGATGTAACAACAGAGTAGAAGCAAACAAAGTAGTCGCAATGTAACTACAAAGAAACAGCAAACAAAGTAGTCGCAATGTAACAACAAAGAAACAGCAAACAAAGTAGTTGCAACGTAACAACAAAGTAGCAGCAAATGAGCAACAAAGTAGTTGCAATGTAACAACAAAGTAGCAGCAAACAAAGTAGTTGCAATGTATCAACAAATTAGCAACAAAGTAGCAGCAAACAAAGTATTTGCGATGTAACAACAAAGTAGCAGCAAACAAAGCAGTCGCGATGTAACAACAAAGAAACAGCAAACAAAGTAGTTGCGATGTAACAACAAAGAAACAGCAAACAAAGTAGTCGCGATGTAACAACAAAGTAGCAGCAAACAAAGTAGTGCGATGTAACAACAAAGAAACAGCAAACAAAGTAGTTGCGAGGTAACAAGAAAGTAGCAGCAAACAAAGTCCTCGCGATGTAACAACAAAGAAACAGCAAACAAAGTAGTCGGTATTTTACGAGTTACTGCACATGTGATTTATAGGAGTCGACTCATTTGCCTCTCCCTCCCCTTTCCCCCAAGCCTTCCCCACTCCCAATCCCCTCTCAAGTAAAGTAACAGTGGAACCGCTGTAGGTCAACGTATTAATTCCCTATTTGTCAACCCATAAACGTATAAATCTATCAGACATTGAACCCTTCGCGTATCAATCCATCAATTGTCGATCCATCCACATATCAATCCATTAATCGTCGATCCATCCACGTATCAATCCATCAGTCTTCGATCCATCCACGTATCAATCCACCAATCGTCGATCCATCCACGTATCAATCCATCAATCTCGATCGGTCCACGTATCAATCCATCAATCGTTGATCCGCCCACGTATCAATCCACCAATCGTCGATCCCTGCACAGATCAATCTACCAATCTGTGGTCCCTACAATTATCAATCAACTAATCGTCAATCCTTCCACGTATCAATCCATAAATCGTTGATCCATCAGCGTATCAAAACACAATTGCTCTGTCCACAAACTTATTCCCCCCCACCCCCCACCCTCCCCCCGATACCAAGTTACTAATTATTGACCCATCCACTTATCAATCCAGCGATCAGTCGACACACCTACTAATAATCAACTATTCCGCAGTCCATCCACTGACCTGCCCCACGATCTGTTCGTCCACAATTTTAAATAACCCAGTCTCATTTATCACCCCTGATTTGATTAAGGATGGAAGCAATTTTATAATACCTTTGAACCCGGAAACGGAAATTGTAATACGGCCACGAGACAACTCGAGATACTGTCATTATATTGGCTAGACGTCAATAGTTCCATAATTGTATTACTTATGACATTCTACAACTGTCTCTTTTGTTCCTCCATTTGTACCCAGTATTCGATTTTGTCACGGCCTTAGGTTTTTTTTTTTTTTTCTTAATGAATTCCTTTCATAGCTTCAACTTTTTGTTCTATGGTTGAATTATAAATAGGCCTGTCGGATCTTCGTGAAGTCAGCCTAGTTTGTGGCTGGGTGAGTTAGTAAGTATTTGGTAATTTAGTTAGTTGGCTGGTCAGTCTGTTGACTTGTCGAACGGTCGCTTTCTTGGATTTGGGTCAGTTTGTTGTTTCGTCTGTTTATTGGTTGTTTGGTGAGTTTCTGGTTCGGTAATTTGCTTGTTTATTTCGGATTGAGTAAATGTGTGTGTGTGTGTGTGTGTGTGTGGAAGTGTGGAAAGTAAGGTGGCAGCGCGAAAGGTAAATATAGAGTGGGTCGGTTGGCTGGTGGATCGATTGCTTGGCAGCTTTGTCTTTTGGTTTCTTTATTTATCAGTTTATAAAGCATTGCCGGGAATAGCTGGGTTGTAACTCGTTGTATACATTATTGTATACATGAAGTGAGTTGTGAATAAACGTACGTTTGTTATATTGAGACTGGGGTCAAGGAATTTAGACCGACATTGAAACACAGTGTGATCTTTGCGTAGAACGAACCAGCAAGGGATCTTATGTTTTAAGAGGGTTACTAATTGCACCCCCAAGCCTGTCTCTCATTCGGCCACTCAGCCTTTTATTGTTCACATACCAACCGAAAGCTAGGAATGAATGAATAAAAGACAGACATGACAAAACAAGTTAGAATGAAAGTTTGAAAGGATATACAGAAAAAAATAAAACAGAAAGCGTGAAATGAAGGGAAATGATGAATTAATTAAAATTCCCACGTGGGTTCCAGAACTCCCATATGGAGAACACAAGAATAAACCCACAGCCTCAACAACATGCATGTCGTAGGATTCGACTAAATGGAGGTATACTTCAAAGTCAGTGCATGCTGACTGAGAGGCAAAGAACCAACAATTTGCATAAAATATGAAATATTTGTAAAACGGGTGTGTGCCCAACATTCATATTCTAGAACAAGACTAAAATCTGAAGGTGAACGAACAACCCACATTTTATGAAGGAGTTTACAGTCGGTGGATGCGAAGAAGAAGATTTGACTGGAAAAAAAAGGCGGAATCAGATGTTTATGACTTGTAGATCCCTCCTGGATTCCCGTCTGTCACAACGTATCGAGTTTCAGCCTGTAAAACGTAAATGAAAATATTTTGCTCTCTCCGAGCAGACTTCCCTAGCTCTCAGACAACTTCCTGTACACAACCAGAAGCTATTTGCACTCACAGGACGATGTGAAGTGGCCGACGCTATTACCCCACAAATAATTCTATTTTGTGCTCTTCTAATGGAAGCTATGCTCGAAGACAGATTACGTGTTGCATCATTCTGTCAAGGAGCCATGGTTGCCTAGTGGTTAGACGTTTTATACCCAACCTGTAATTCGTCAGTTCGAATCCGTATCAAGGCTCGCATTTTGAGACAGGAAGACATAGAAATAGGCTTGGTCTATCTGGCGTAATATGGGGACCAGGATATGTCCTGGGAAGTATAGGCAGCCGACGGGTTGTTGACCACAACACTCTTCCATTGCAGATTGCCTATACAAATGTTTAGTGCATAAAGATCAACAAATCTTTCTGGACCTAAGTTTAAAAAATATGTACTTCAAGGTAAATCAAGTATTCTGGTTAGTCGAAATGATGAAACTGAGTGTATTTGTAATTTTAATAATCTGTTTACACACACACACACACACACACACACACACACACACACACACACACACACACACACGTACATACAATTTCGATTAAAAATAAAATATTTGTACAATTATTAATAAAACAAACAGACAAGGACGTGTTTGTTTTTAAAAGCAGTCCCTACCATTTGCAAGTGCCTTTAATTACAGAGAAGGGGCGGTGGGAGCATGGGGGGTGTGGGGGCTGGCGTCACCTGAAACAGGTTTAAAGCCAGTGGTTTAGAACCTAAATAGGTGTACGTCTTTCGGAGTGATGTTTGTGTGAATCCACAAACACACACACACACACACATACATACACACAGAGAGAAGGGGCAGTGGAGGCATTAGGGGGGAGGGGTAGTGGCGTTACCTGTAACAGGTTCAAAGCCAGTGGTTTAGAACCTAAATAGACCTGTTTTCCACCAACAAGCATGTCGTAAAAGGCGACAAAATATGGCTTTTTCTTCGAAGCCTGAGAGACAAGGTACCAACAGTCTGCATACACATAAGCCAGATGTGTAAAACGGATGTACACATGACTTCTGGAATAACACCAAAAGTCAAGGAAATGAAGAACAACCACAACTCATGTAATGGTGATATTGTGTCTATTCTTGGTTCTTAAAATGGAACCCCGGATCCCACACGGGGAACAGGTTTGTTAAGTTGTTCCTGTAGGACCTATCTCACGATAGAAGGTTAATATTCTTCCCTACAGCCACAAAGACTTTAGCCTGCTGTTAGGCCATCATCTGTTAAATGAACTTCGCGAGAGAACGCCCACAAGCCATGTAACGAGCTGACACGTCCTCACCCCCACCTTGCCAGGAACTATTACTCTGGCAGGAAATTTCACCAGTTTGGGAACTGATCCAGCCACGACCTTTCTTCCAGTCTGTCCATTTCTGATTCTTTATCCTCCATACATGGAACATTACCTTTTAGAAGACCGGCTCATCGAAGGCGTCCGGACCGGACATGAGATTATCATCTGGAAGCTGGGCTCCACGCCGTGCAGACCGCAGATCGGGGTGACCTTGCTTTCAGGCCAGGCTTCACAGAGCCAACTGGATTGTTATCTCTCTTTTCAAAGCAGTGTTTCCCCGTTGTGAATTTGAACAAGGAAGACACAAACAATAGACTGCACAATTTATTGCCTGGCATATTTCGCTGTATCTCGTCAGGTGCATACTACAGTAACAACTGATTAAAATGAAGCAAATAGCTGAATCCTAGAAAATGAAACACAAATTCCATTAGATTCATGAACTGTCTGTTTCACCAAGGTAACCGTAAGGTAACGACCATTTCTTTCTGCCCATAAAGTCCTGGTTTCAACCGGCTGATCGCTGAAGCTTCGCAGAAAGAAAAGGTCGTTACCTTACGGTTACCTTGATGAAACAGAAAGCTCAGAATCTCCTTTTTCGACTTTAAGCGTTGAGCTTAGAATTGACATCACAGCACACGGGTCATTCCCATAAGCGCTCCGTCCTCATTTAAGCAGCCAGCGGAGGGTTACCATTCCGATGGTGCTAGAAGTTTCATTATATGACCGTCTTGCCTTTCCTCTGTGTGTCGACTAGATCCCCTGGCCATTCCTAGCTGTATCAATTGCTTCAGACCATAATGATTTGTTCGTGTCTTTGCATTGTTTAACATAACTCAGTCTCCACAAAGTGGTTTAAAAAATTAACTAAAAGAGTTCAGACAAAAACATATTTAAAGCAACATTGAGTGCAACGTTGCTCTCCTCGTGTGCTCTGGCTGTTTCCTAGGGGATAAACTATGGCTGACACATGATGAACTGACACATACAGATGTTAATGATGAAACACAAGCGCAGTTTATATGCTCATTACTGACAGAAGACAGTCTGGTCCAGTCACCTCAGCTACTCTCTAGCATGTCCAAATCTTCAACAGGTAACAATGACAAAGTTCCTCCCCGCTGTTCACAGTCATTGCTGTTCGCTCCGTGTGCAATCTTTACGTCTCAATCGCGCTAACGTGTGTAGGTCTCACACTAGCATTTCAGGCTTTTAGCTCCGCTAGTTGGCAACTTGACCGGATTTTGTCTGGGCGGTCATCTTGCTGAAATCAATCTTCTCCACGCTGTTCAGCTATACCATGTCACATTCACACAAAATACTCTCACACTGGCTGCGAATCAAACACTGCCTGATTAGATCTTTGTCTAATCTTAGAACCTTGTGCTGGGGTTCCACGTGGCTTTACGTGCTTGTCTACCCTGCTCGAGTACCGCGTGGTTCTACAAGTATTTGCGTTTTCGTGTTTTTCTGTTGTTTTTCGAGGTTTCCCCCTCGTATTCTTACCCAGGGAATCCCCGTGTGAAAATATCCACATTACATTAGGTTCCATATCAACTAGTCTGTGCCACATGTTACGATCTCAGACCAAATGTATCGATTCTCTTGTTAACATCCTTTGTGGTCTGACACAATTTGCTACAGAATCTTCTTGTATAGCTGGCATGTATTTTTATTTCTATAGATGATTCCAGTTACCACAGAATGTTCCAATTACTTTCTTCTCATACCATCCCTCACCCTCCCCCCCCCCCACACACACGCGCGCGCACACACGCACACACACACATACACACACAAATGCCGATTGCTACATAATAGTTAGTTGCGTAACCTTTACAGGACTTTCTAGGCAAATTTACATCCAGTAGTTTGCCATTGCTTACTGGACGGTCGGCTTCTCAATACCGCTGTCGAAACCAACGTAAGGCGCGAGGTACGCAGCTGGGATCGAACCCGGCACCCCGGCATTACGAAGCTCGTTCGGAACGCCTAGGCCACAGACGCTGACATGTATCCCTAAACCTAGGATGGACCTATAACATTCAAGTTTAGCGTACTCCGCAGCTCAACTGTGAAACCATCTTTCACAACAAATAAAAAATACTCCAATCTCTAAATGCACAGTCAGGAGCCGCCGTGATGTATCCCGCCCCACCCCCGCCCCACCCCTTTGCCATAAAAATGGCCTTGGTTTCCAAATAGAGCCAGCCTTAAATGGATACTAGGTAAAATCCTGGGATGTAAAGGCGGCCGGCGAAATGTGAAACATCACCCACCATGGAAAACGTGGGAAACGGACACTCACAATCGAAAACTTTTACAACGTTATCTCAGCAAAGACTGCTCGCTCCATTTACAGATAAAAGCACAGTAAAACACGTAGTTAACATGAACTAAATTTAGGTCACAGTATGGATGTATTACAGTAAATCCCTGTTAACATGAACTGGCTTTAAAAGAACAACCAGTTAACATGAACAAAATTGCGTCATAACAAACCTCGCTAACAAAAACTGGCTTAGAAGAGTGTTTTGTCAACATGAACATAATGTGGGTCCCAGGAGGGATCTATTGTCATTTAAACCAGCTTGTTAGCAGGAATTTTTAAATACCAACTGGATCTTTGCATGTATTTTAAAGTAACCTAGGTTAAGAGTATTACAATACACGTATGTACATTATTACTCTTGTACTAAACTTCACACTGATCGTTTTGTAAAATGCAACATAAAATTTTATATTATTCCATTTTTAAGAATTTTATTTTTAATGTTCGTCCCAAGCCTGCTGTAAAATCATGTGACTGTACATATGTATGGGCGTCTGTGGCTTATGCTTTGCGAACGCGCTTCGTAATGTCAGGGTGCCGGCTTCGATCCCAGCTGCGGACGAATTGTCTTGCGTTGGTTTCGACAGTGGTACCGAGAGCTGACCGTTCAGCGGCAATGGCAAACTACTGAACATAAAATTTGTCTAGAAAAACCACAACAGCCAAAAAATGCTGGGGTTAGTTCTGTAAAGGATACGCAACTAACTTAACTTAAACATATGTATTAGGGGATTTATGTTATCCGTCTAATTGGTTATCTTTTACAGCTCTTGTCCGGACACTGACGGTTAAACGTCGTTTTTACTGAACTAGGATCTATTGTGGTTTGAAATTTAGCTATAACTTGAGCACAATCCAGGGTTCGTACTTGTGTTAAATGTTTGTTAATTATGTTTATTATTACCTGTAAAAAATACTGTTAACAAAAATATGTATGAAAGGAGTGTTGTTAGTAGGGCGGAATGTTGGACGGGCTTGCGTGCCTAAATATAAACCGTTTAAAGATAAAGTTTGTTCAGTTGATCAGTCGTTCGTTCGTTTGTTTCTGATGTTTGCAATACGTTTTTTTGGGGGGAAAAAAGGGGGGGGGTGTTTTCGCTTCTTTTGAGACACTCAGATTTCTCATTTTCACTTTGCAATGACTTTGGGAAATTCTTCTAAAAAGCCTTACCTCCAGGGATTCCGAAAATTGTTTCGCCTGTTTACTGATTTCCACACATAAAAGAACAACAAATGATATGGTTTGGCAATCTGGAGTAAATTCACTTGGTACCAGCTGCCATAGAGAGCCACGCTAAAGAAATATAATGAACGCAGGGCAAGGGGAAGACCACAGGAGAAGTGCAGCGACATTATCAAAAGAAAAGGAAATGAACACCAACTAGTACAGTGCATTGGAAAAAGGCAGAAACGATCTTTGCATGTCCCCCAAGACATCGCTGAGGTAGATGGTGGAAGAGAAGAAGAAGAAGAAGAAGAAGAAGAAGAAGAAGAAGAAGAAGAAGAAGAAGAAGAAGAAGAAGAAGAAGAAGAAGAAGAAGAAGAAGAAGAAGAAGAAGAGAAGAAGAAGAAGAAGAAGAAGAAGAAGAAGAAGAAGAAGAAAAGAAGAGAAGAAGAAGAAGAAGAAGAAGAAGAAGAAGAAGAAGAAGAAAGAAGAAGAAGAAGAAGAAGACGAAGAAGAAGAAGAAGAAGAAAAAAAAAAAAAAAGTCTTATTGTTATAAAGAACTCTTATACAAATTTAACATTTTAGCATGTCTTTAATGATGCAAATGACGTCCAATGGTTACTTAAAATTTATATAAATCCCTAATGGAATCTCCTAGGCCATAGACACAAAAGAAAAACGAACTGCATGTAATTGATTAGCAACAATAAAAACCGAGGGAAGAAAATAGTAGGATAACACAGAAAAAAAAAAAAAAGCAACCTAACCATCGAACGTTCTTGTCCCTGTATGGTATCTATAGCAACCCATGTTTATGTTTTCTAGTGAGTTTCATATTTCAGCATATCTTTCCTTTGTATTTTTTGAAACTAGTCATCCCATGTCAATTTTTTTTTTTTTTTGATATCTGTTTACACAAGGTTTTCATTATTTTCTGTTCGCAAAAAAATGCGATACATTTTGTTTCATGCAATTTACATTCACGATATCCACATTTAGACACGCAGTGTAAATTACATATATCTGTAATGGAGAGAAAAAAATGCACAGATAGATAGAGGTGTGCACAAACAGGCTGAGGTGTGCACACATAGAAAGAGATATGCACAACTAGACCGAGATATGCACAAAGATGTGCACATATAGACAGAAGTGTGCACAGCTAGGCAGAGGTATATAGCTAGATAGAGATGTGCACATGTAAACAGAGGTGTGCACAGATACACAAACATAGGTATGCACACACAGATATGGGTATGCACACACAGACATTGGTATGCTCACACAGACATGGGTGTGTGCACACAGACATGAGTACGAACGCATAGACGTAGGTATGCACACATAGTCATGGATTTGCGCACACAGACATGAGTATGACCACACAGACAAAGGTATGCACACAAAGACATGTGTTCACACACAGACATGGGTTTGCACACACAGACATGGGTATGCGCATACAGACATGGGTTTGCACCGATAGAAAGAGATGTGCACATATAGACACATAAGTGCGCACACAGACATGCGTATGCGCACACAGACATTGGTTTGCACAAATAGAGAGGTGTGTGTACAGACAGACAGTCATGTGCAAAACTCTCCATTGACACAGGTTACAGTATGAAAATAGCGAAAAGAAATAACGTGTTGGGAGTAATTAGAAATAGGTAGGCAGGTAGTTGTACCTCACATGGACATCACACAAGGGATAAACACCCGGGGATACAAAGTGCCACCATGCGGATGGGGATCACTCGTGGAGAGGTCCCAGAAACCCTTTCAGCCGTTGGGTCAGATCTATGGCAAGGCCATATTTATGCCCTGGCTATATTCAGGGCCCCCGGCAGAAGCCAAGGTGGAGCTTCTAAAATGTCAAATAATTAGAAATGCAGTGGCCCAGAAGGGTATAAAGGATAAATGACGCACAAAGTGGGTCAAAAACATGTTTCTTAATGTGTATTCAAAGTCACCTGAGGGAAAATAAAATACGGTTAGCATCAATATATAATGGAGCCGTAAACGGATTCAACACATAAATAGCGTAGTTGATAGAATATTTGTTCCTGATACAGCTTGTTTTGATCAGGTGTAGGCTATCAGGATTCACTAATCTCCTCCCTTATCTGAAGGACCGATGTTGATTCTCCCTTTATAGTTATTTATTTCTCCGCTTATCTAGCATTACAAATATCCAGATTTATCTGTTTTCTTGCACTTTATAAAAATCACACAAACCTTTTCAAGTCTCACGCTTTGTCTTATCTATTTTTGTTTTAGCTGTCATACATATTTGAATATGTTTTTCACATTATTAAACTCATTCCTGCATTTTACTGACCACATTGGTAATCTGAAACAACAACATTTGAAGAAGTCTGTTAAATATTTTTCATTGTAAAGACTGAAAACTCAAACGACAAAGCGTAGTGGCACAAATTTTGAGGAAATTAACAACAAATTAACAACAAAAAAAGGGGTGGGGGGGGGGGGGGAAAGGAGAATAGCTATTGTTTTAAAATGTAAATTGCACCTGTAATCTACAATGTCATAGTGAATAGTGAATCAGTTAGTCGTAGTGTTTACTTAACAGAAAACAGGTCCCACCTTCATTGCTCAGTTTCTGTGCCAGCTAAAACAACATGGAATGCCCATCGCTAAACTAAAACTGCAGTCTCGGCAAAGCCACTAGAGTATGCACATTTATTGTATAAGGCAGCCTTTAGAATGTCAACACAGTCAGCATATGGAAATGTTATTTTTCTTTGACGGAAAGCAGAATGTTGAATGTTGTCCTTGATTAAAAGTATTATTCCATTTGCTTCCGTTAGCCACTTCAGGACCAATTTCTGTAAAGTAACAACAGTCGATATGTATCGTATTTTCGGAGTTCACACTTTTGCTTTTAATGGAGGAAACATTTTTTTTTTAAAATAATGGTTTTTATCTTCTGCACATTATTCTGCGCTCGTTCTTAAAAGAGCGACTGTTACTTTTTTTTTTTTTTTTTTTTTTGTTATGTTTACAGCTAGGCTGCGATATTTGCACATTTCTGACAGTCAAATAATATTTCAGCAATCTCCTCATTAGACGCTTTTTTACGACATGCTATTTGAGCGTTTGGCTCTATTCTTGTATTCCCTGCTTCCTCCTACTCTTGCTAACAGCATAACACAAAAGGGGAGCGCATATTCTTATCGCTACAATTTGTTCATCCCGCCTATTCTGTTGGCAGAGTTTATACTCGTAATATAATTATGCTGTTAAGTTATTACGTTTATTTTGCTTTTTTCGGTAACCGCATAAAGCAAGTGACGAAATGTGGAAAACAGCCGAATCATATTTTTCAGTTTTAAATTCACAGCTAGGATATGTTGTCTATATAGGGGGAAACGTTCACAATGTTATATTTACAGTGCACTGGTATTTTACTTTATCATATTGCATAGTCAGTCAGTTAGTTAGTTTCAGCTACAGAGTAAGCAAGTCGCGCTATAATTACTCCAGTCATGTGCCAGCAACCCCAATTACCGAAAGTCCACAGCTGTCCCTTCTAAAACATTGAAACCGCCTGCAGTCTCGACAACGCCAACAGCACACACACGTAATACATGCATAAGACAATCATTAGAAATGCCAGCAGACACACTGTCAGCAACTAGAATTACAGTTAAGTTTTGATAGAAGCAGCAAATTGAATGTTGTGCTTGATTAGAAGTATTATTACATTTCTTTTCATAAGCAAATAATTTTTTTTCTCTACTATCGGTACCATTTCGGTAGCTAAAAGCAATCGATAATACCTGATAGGTTTTGGGAATTGATATTTTAAAGGAGGAAAATTGTGTTGTTCTCGATAATTTTCATTTAATTATCTTGCGTTCTCTCTTAAAATAACAGTTGGCACGTTGTGTAGTGGTTTTTACATATTTTTTTTCATGACATAATTGTAGAGATTAACAGCCCTAGATCCCATTTCGGTAACCAGGAACAATCGACGATCAAATAGGCAGTGTAAAATGTAACATTATTACGAATGGGTGGAATTACTAGTACCTTATCAATCTCTTATCATATTATGGAAAAGGCGGAAAGTGGAGGGGGAAGGGTTTGGCGGGGCGGAACAGACGAGCGCACTTGAAAGGATACTGGCCCTATCCCAGAAAGAGAAAATGTAACTAGACAACTTTATGCTATCACAGGGTAGACAAAGCCCTCAAACTTGGCTGGCAATTGGTCTAGGAGTGAAGCTCCGGCATACGGACAGAGAGAGAGAGAGAGAGCACTGCTCGTCTGATCCGGCAGCTTTTTCAGAGTGCTGTGCTCCAAATGTATTGATGCTACCTTTTCTTTGGAGCAAAAAATACCAAAAGAGCAAAACGGGATCAGGATACAAGGGCATCACTTGGTCTTTACAACACTGACCAGGTTTAGTTTTTGTTTTAGCTCGAAGCTCGAAGCCTCCGCAGATTAAACAAGCTGCCATCTGTACGGTAATTTAAAGCAATTCCTGGATAGTCATCATCAAAGGCATTGAGAAGCATTGCAGCAAATGTCATACTGACATGTCATATATATGAATATATGACACAAACATATACATGTGGTTTCAGACATATGATTCGCCCCCCCCCCCCCCCCCCCCCAAAAAAAAATTTATACAAACAAGATTTGTATGCATATATATATATATATATATATATATATATATATATATATATATATATATATATATATATATATATATATATATATATAATGTGTGTATGTACACACACACAACTTGCTATTGTATTATTCTTTCGTAATATATGTGCCCTCATTTGGACACCACAGGGGGAAAAGATCTCGTGGAAGACCAAGGGAAACCCTACGTAGAGCTATCATCAGGGAAGGCTCGCTCATGGGCCACTCAAACGTCCAAGACCTACAACAGATTGCAAAGAACCGCCATGCATGGAAAGTCATGACCTCTGCCCTATGTGCCACACTCGACACAAGAGGAAAGACTAACTAATATATGTGCGTTACATCGCATTGTCATCCACAAAGAGGGTGTGACCAAAATGTGAGTTCTATAGCTTAACAAGGAAATGGCGTAAATATCGGAAGCAAAGTCTGTCGAACATTTGCATGCATACCTACAAAGTGAACGCAATTCAGTCTAATAGTAAAGAGTTCATCATAATCAATAGATAAATTATCATTGAAAATGTAACATCTTAACATGTAACATCGGTGAAATTATAAATTAGGCTGATGAGGCAGGCGTGTGTGTTCATTCAGAAAGTGTTACAGTCTATATAAACTCAACTGTGTTATGTTCCACTAATCTAAAATCCGATATCTTATCGAACGAAGGTATAAAAATCGAACGCAAACGGCAAGCCAGACAAACAAACTATTTGAAAATGAATAAAAGCTTATTTAAAAAAAAAAAAAAGCTGAATAAAAATAAATGCCATTGGAAGGAGCAGGCAAGCTTTTAAAGATAGGGATCAGCAATTGTGAGATAGAGCAAGTACAAAACTGGCAGTTGAAAAACTAAAAACAAATAAAAAGACAGAGAGCTAGGACATGTCTTCAAGCGGACACACGGTAAAGAATCAGATAGGAAAAATAGAAAATACAAGAACCAAAGCAAATTAAACGATATTGATCTTTGCTCACTTATTTGATTTGGGAGAAATGACATCTCAACGATCGGTCAGAAATCTTAGCAAACTAGATGAAAGATGAGAAGGTGTATGAATAATTGAGGGCGGATTGAGACAGGAAAGCCAGAGAGTTAGAGAGATTGTATTGTGAGAAAACGACGATAGAAGTACTAGAAAACAACATACGGCGGATTAGAGCAATTTAAGAGGAGCGGCTGGATAAACGTTCAGAAGGTTGCCCTTTTACACATGAGACCCAGGTTTGAATCCTGGGTAAAGCTGTGGATTTTCTCGACCTATGCCAAAATCAAAATTCTAACCTGCACAGTCTGTGGCGACAGCACTGGCCACGCAACCTTATATTTCTAGGCTTAAGGACCGTCCCCACGCCCACCTAAGCCTTATATACAGGCAGTGACGGCAACAGAATAATAGAACTGAGTGGGAGTAGAGCAGAGG
>CAJHNH020001121.1:40000-80000 GCA_905116865.2 Candidula unifasciata
TAACCACTCGGCCAGCAATGTTTCCATAAACTGTATATGAATATGATCTCTGTCTTCTTTTTAAGCTCCCTTTCACCTCTCAACCTTAGCGTTTAAATGTATGCATGTGTTTTCTAATCCATCCAATTGACGTCAACATGATTTCAATGTCAGTCTCCGGCTAACTGCGCTTTCGTCTTGCAGCCATTAATTTGGGATCTTCCTCTGATCCGCACACGGTCACGTGCATCATCTCATTGGATATTAATTGTCCAATGATTGCATTCAATGTCAGCTTTCGATATACGCGAGAGCTGATTAATATCATCCTACAGTTTGTCATAATACAAATACTATCTTCTTCATCTTCTTCTTCGCGTTCACCAGTTGTAAACTTTGGCGGAAAGTTCTGGTTGTTCATCACTTCTGGACTGCAGTCCTGTTCCAGAACCTGAGTGTTGCGTGTGCATCCGTTTTACAGATCTGGGTCATTTGTATGTAGTCTGTTGCTTCCTTGCCTCTCAGGCAGATGCACTCCGACTTTGAAGGAAGCTCCCAGTTAGTTGATTCTTACGACATGCTTTTGGGTAGGCAGTGGGTCTATTCTTGTTTTCCCTATAATAGGGCCCCGGAATCCACACGGGGAACAAATACTGTAAATTTATGCAGATGCAAATGTATGTGAGTCAATGAATATAAACACCCAAAATAATTTGCTAATAAGAAGTAAAATATGAATGCTAATATAAAAATATTATTAATATGTAATCATATAATGTTTCAGGCGTCATGTTACAGGTGAAAGGAAAAGACTCACTTCCGACTACGCCCTAATTAGCATGTTATAAATGGCGACAAAGTAGGGTTTACCTGAAAATGTATTGTAGTAAGTAAGTAAGCAAATTTTACCCCATCAGGACATCACAAAGAGAGACAAACACCCGGTGACACAAAGTGCCACCATGTGGGTGAGGATCACCAGTTAAGAGATCCCAGATGTGCCAACGGCTTCGGGTGGAGGAGCGCACTGGGGAGGATACTAGCCTTATCCTAGGAAGAGGAAATGCAACCTGAAAACTTTATGTTATGGCAGGGCAGACCAGGCCCTTCGCCTTGGCAGCTGGTCTAGGAGGGAAAGCTCCGACAGGCGGACAGAAAGAGCACTGCTCTTCTGATCCGGCAGCTTCTGCAATCTGCCTCGTTACAAACGTACAAACGTACTGGTTTTACCTTTCCTTTGGAGTAAACAAGGCAGGTCGAGGGAGGGACCATTATGCATGGGCAACATATGGTCTCTACAATACTGCCCATGCTTTGTGCTATGGAGAGAAAATGCCATGGACCGTGTTGTGTGGAAAGGGCATATCAGAAAGGGAATGAGACTGAAGGAAGAAATGATTGCAGAAAAGATGAAAGCTTAGCGTCTGAAAAGAAACAGATTAAAAACAAATGTTGTTAACAATGGTCCTGAAATCCCATGCTATCATTGTGGAAGACTTTATTGACACAGGCGGGTCTTGCTAGTCGCACTCGCCATCGCCATGGGCTGTGAGTCTCATGCCTCCTCATAGCGCAATGTAATACTATCGTCTGAAAAGACGAAAAGGGACCAACGAATAAGAGGAGTATGTGTGTTTCAGTGACCTGGAAAACTAAGCGGGCGATAGCGTAGCTACTGGTAGGACCTGCCGGTGTGATATACTAAAATCTCTCCAGCCGAACTAGGTCACGTTCCATTGATAGATTTTTTTAGATTCGTCTGTTGTTCGGGAGGGGGGGGGGGGGGGGGGGGGGGGGGGGGGGGGAGGGGTGGGGGGGGGGGGGGGGGGGGGGGGGGGGGGGGGGGGGGGGGGGGGGGGGGGGGGGGGGGGGGGGGGGGGGGGGGGGGGGGGGGGGGGGAGGTTTACGGCTATGTTGTTTACTTTCTGGCTGGTCTTGCATTTACGTTTTTTCCCCCTTTAGAAAAAGAGAATGCCTGTGACATAGGTTGCAGCACCCGCTAGGGGGATTGTGGGTTAGACGCAGTTTCTAAATGTTTTTGTAGTGTTAAAAGCGCTAGCGTGCTTAAATATACAACACACGATATCAACCCCCCCCCCACCCCCCCCCCAGCAGTGTGCGAAGGCCGGGTGACTGTAGGTCGACAAATCAGAAGCGAGCTAGTGTGTACTAGAGGAGATTATAGTGGAACTAACCGTATGTTTTTTGTTTGTGTTTATTCAACGGATCAACATTATGGCACACGGGTCTTTTTCTAACTAAAGCCTGAGTGTGAAGAATCTCACAGAAGTTCACGAACTCTGTTGCACAGGCAAGTATCCTGAAATACATTTTAGGTAGCTATTTAACTTCAGAGTTTGCCCGGGCAGCGCAGTTGGGCTACTCTTTCTGATTTACAACTGCCAAGGGATGTTTTACGTTGGCAACAATGCACACGGACGTCCGGTTTTACTATCCAAAGACTAGGGAAAATTACTATAAGTCCACGTGAAAAAATCTAAGTCTTTACTGGGGCTTGAGAGCGGGACCTCAAGCACTCGAGGCGGACACAAAGCCTCCAGACCACGCAGCCTTCAATGTAGACTGGGGGCAGTTAAAGGCTGGGGAAAGCGAAATCCACAAATTCGCGCCAGAATCGGAAGCACCGAGCAACAGGCTTGACCACATAGCGCCGCGTCGTTGAGAGGTCATGTTCCTGCTCTGTACCCCCTTCATGCCCTGTTGACAAATAAGGCATTCACAGGTAATCTCCGTTGTTGTCGTTCTACTGGTTTTCTGCCCATGGAAACATCAAGTCATTTTACATTCCTTCATTTTGATTCCTAAATTTCTTGTCCAGATTTCCTTGGGTCTCATTGTCCATTTAAAGTCAACTAAAAATGCTGTCATTGTCAAATAATCACCAAGCATTCTGCAAACGTGTCCAAGCCGTGAAAGGAAGAGGATGGAGATGGCGATAACATTAGTTCACCTCTTAGTCTTTATATAGTTATGTGTACCAGCAGGACATGAATGATATAGACATTGGACTCGTAGGAACAAAACGCCATAGACCATGTTGTGTGGAGAGGACACAACGGGAAGAGAATGTAAATGAACGAAGAAATTTTTGCAGAAAGGATAAGCGCTAAGCGTCTGAGAAGAAACAGACACAGACTTTGACAACAAAGATCCTGAAATCCGATGCCATAATTGTGGAAGACTTTATTTAACTCGGAGGGTTTTGCTAGTGACACTTTCCATCGCCATGGGCTGTGAGTTTCATGTCTCCTCATAGCGCAATAGAACGCTATTGTCCGGAAAGACGGAAAGGTGCCAGTCGATCAGCATTTCTTCTGAACTGATTAGAAAAATGAGTGAATGAAATAAGGCAAGGACATACATTTCTGGATGGTTTAGTAAAAAAAATAGGGGGAGTCAAAACCATTGACCTGATCCGTGATTTTCATGACCGTGCAGGATGGCTAAAGCTAATAGCTCCCGCAAACCGTCACGGCACATGATGATGATTCAGTTGTCTGTTCAGGTCTTCAAA
Source organism: Candidula unifasciata (assembly GCA_905116865.2). Taxonomy (NCBI): domain Eukaryota; kingdom Metazoa; phylum Mollusca; class Gastropoda; order Stylommatophora; family Geomitridae; genus Candidula; species Candidula unifasciata. The sequence goes on from CAJHNH020001121.1 coordinate 43,515, forward strand.
AGAATTCATTAGAAAGCAAGAGTTTTTTTAAAGTGAGCTAGCGACAGACGAAAGGGGGTGGGGATATATATATATATATATATATATATATATATATATATATATATATATATATATATATATATATATATATATATATAGAGAGAGAGAGAGAGAGAGAGAGAGAGAGAAAGAGAGAGTGAGAGAGGATAAAAAAAGGAGGGGGATACGACTATCATCATGTGATTAGGTTTGTATATTATGAATGCATCTGCATATGACACCCAAGAACAGATAGATCATTACGGTCTGAAAAAATGGCACTGCGAGGAGTTACAAGGGGATTTGGCCGGCGCTCGACACTCCGGGGGTGGGGGGGGCGAGACCGATATACAATCAGACTGTTGCTGGTACCATCGGAAATTTTACTTTTCGCTTGCTGCTGAAAGTGGGGACGAAGCACTTATGGGAGTGTCCCGAGTGCTGTGATGTCGATTCCTAATTCAACTTTCAACATTCAACCCAAGCAAACAAACGGCAACTTTCTAAAAAGACACAAACAAAATAAGGCTTCTTGGCCTAGTTTATCACAGTCCCTTGTGGAAAGATTGACAGACTGCTGTCTCAGCATAACTAGCATACACTCGCATTACAGCATAAGCATACGGTAGCCATCCGAAGTGCTAACACAAACAGTCCAACATTAGAAATGTAGTTTATCATTGATGATAGCAGAACTTGTCGCCAACAGATCAGCAGTTGTCCACGCGATCAATTTTAATCACACACAGGTAACCTCAACATTGCACAACAGGCATCGCGCCATTTTCTGAATCTACAATTCACACCACCACGTTGGTCACAGTCGAAAAAACATTCCAAATGCAATCCACAGCTCACAGTGTCACGCCATGCATTCAACTCAGAAGCTGGGCATTCAACTCGAAAGCTATAGTCACCGTGCCGGAAATCACACCTTGATTTTTGTGTTGTCTAATGTGTCCTTCTGTCTTTATACTTCTTTCAATTAGTGTCGATCAATCCATTGCCTATGTCGTTAAGGAAATCTACCAAACACTGTACATTGGACTATTCGTGACGTTGGCACCCCTAGCGGACAGGTCACATTTCAAAGTTAGACCCGTCTGATGGGTATATAGTTCCTCATATCTATTTATACCTTTATCTGGTGGAAAAGATATTTCTTTAACCTATAGTTCTTTTGAAAAGTCTACATTTTCAAACTTACAACTGCGTGATAGATATTTTCTGGATTATTATTCAGAATTCATGGAAGCCTTTTTACTCCTTGGCGTACTAATACGGGACTTCTTTCTAGAAAGATCAGGAGGGGTCATTCTTTGCCAGACTTCCTAGGTGTACAGAAGCATTTCACCTCTCTGATTAAATCTTGGCGCATTCACAATACTAACTTAATATTTGAAGGATTCCTAAGTTTGCGTAAGATGATTATAGTTTACGTACAATGATATATGTCTCTGTAAAGTTAGCCGCTGCTGCAGGGAGGAAAGATTCAGATGGGAGACAGCACAGAAATAGGCCGTTCTTGGTGTCCAGGCACTCATAGCTCCTGAAACCAAACCTTTCCTTTCACAAGCTGGTAGTTTGTACCCTACCTGACACAATATTATTGTAAATATCTTAATGTAGCAGGCGATCTTTCTCTAACTTGTAGATATCAGGTCGACATTTAAACCGGCAGATTTAACTGGGTCAAACTACAGCGTACAAGACGCTGTGACGTTAGAGGTTATTTTTAGCAGACACCCCAACACAGTGTCAGTTGGTGAAGGTATAATATATATGTGAGAGAGAGATGGGATGTATATCTACAAGTACAGATGTGGGTGTGGAGAGTTGTTGTTCTATGTTTGATAGAGTCGATCTGTCTCCACATTGGTACTCATCTCCTGTCCCTGTTACTGACGGACCGACAGAGATTATACATAGAGACTTATACTGTCTCATTATCCTGAGAGCTGTCCTCTGAATGATTACTAATGTGGATGTTAATAAACTGAGCTTGACATGTAACCCCTGAGATGACTGCTAATTCTGAATTCCTTCTTGATACAGGGTGATATCTCCTTGGAGGCCAGGCAAGGAATCGGCGGTCCACAAAACCACCAAAAGGGAAGTCATCTATGTCTAAGCCAGTGGTGGGCATCAGATTGTAAGCCAAACTTTTGTCATCCATCAAATAAAATTCTCCAGTTGGTCTACAGACAACATTATGGGTGTTGTACCTTCACCATCATTTTATCCGGAAGCTTGTTTGTACCTCAAGTGATTGACTTTGTGTCAGAGTATCCTCCCCAGGAGCTTTTTTGTACCTCAAGTGATTGACTTTGTGTCAGAGTATCCTCTCCAGGAGCTTGGTTGTACCTCAAGTGATTAACTGTGTCAGAGTATCATCTCCAGGAGCTTGTTTGTACCTCAAGTGATTGACTTTGTGTCCGAGTATCCTCTCCAGGAGCTTGAGTGTATCTCCAGTGTTCGAGTGTCTTGTGTGGGACTGTCTTCAACGTAACAACAAAGTGACTAAACATCCAGCAAGTCCAAGTAACCATGGATTCAGATAAGTATGGTCAGTCTTTGGATTATTGCAGGCTTCGCTGTTAATCATCCACATGATCATGATGATGATCTAGGCGGACTTCGGGAATCTCTAAGACAATCAGTCAGATCTGTTTTGAAGTTTTGGTCCTTCATATCACTCTGGGTTCTTGAAGTTCTTTGCTGATTCTTATATAATGTATGTGTTGCATTTATTACATGTATGGAAGTTTTCATTACTGACTTGGGTGTCCCTGTTTCACTGTTCCAACTGATTGGCTTTTATGTTTGTGTGATTATTAATCTTAATCTGTGATAGTATGCTATCATAGCCTGGGGGCTATCTTTTTATAGTAGTGGGGGTGTCCAGCCAAGTTGCGCCTAGGATCCTTAGATATTCTGCAGTGCCATAACTTGAGTTGCCCTACTCCTGAAGTAGGTTGGGCGTATATTGGCCACGGGATCCCCCTTAGACCAACACGAGCCGACGCCTCAACATTAGTCTACTTCAGAGTGTTGTTGGTTTATAAGGAGAAATCCTTAAATCAGGCACGCGACACGAGCAGTAAGTGACAGCCTATTTGTTAATCATAAATACAATATTTCTACGGCTTCAAGGGTTCCCCATTTGTGTTTTTATAGAAAGATATAAGATCATGCTCATTCGATGAACATGAAAGAAAAACTATTGAAGTTATCTTACTGTGTCATTCTTGTATTCAGGTCCCCCCCAAAAAAAAAAGAGCGATCATTGTCTTAACTTTGGATATGACATGAAACAGGATATCCATCTCTTTGTTGTAGAGATCAACAGACACCTCGAAATAGATGTTACTGCAGTTCTTTTATCAAAAACAAAGCCCCAGCCAAGTATATAAGATTTTCGAATCTCTGAGATTTAACATTTCAGAAAAAGTTACATTTGTTTGTGGCTAGCTGTCATGTCGGCCGCCAAACAATGTCCCCTGATTTACTCGGCCTCCAAACAATGCTCCCAGTTTTAGTGCGCCGGGAAACAATGTCCCCAGTTTTATTGCGCCGGGAAACAATGTCCCTTGTTTTTGTGGGCCGGGAAACAATGTCCCCTTTTTTTATGACCCGCCAGTGTAAAAAAGGTTGAGGAACACAGGTCTAGAAAACTGACCAACCACACACACACAACCAAACACACACACACAACCACACACACACAACCACACACACACAACCACACACACACAACCACACATACACACACAATCACACACACACAATCACACACACACACAACCACACACACAACCATACACACACAACCACAAACACACAACCACACACAACCACACACACAACCACACACAACCACACACACACACACACAACCACACACACACAACCACACATACACACACAACCACACACACACAATCACACACACACAACCACACACACACAACCACACACACAACCATACACCCACACAACCACACACACAAACACACACAACCACACACACAACCACACACACACAACACACACACACACAACCACACGCACACACAACCACACACAACCACACACACAACCACACACACAACCACACACACACAACCACACACACACAACCACACACACACACAACCACACACACAACCATACACACACAACCACAAACACACAACCACACACAACCACACACACACAACCACACACACACACACACAACCACACACACACAACCACACATACACACACAACCACACACACACAATCACACACACACAACCACACACACACAACCACACACACAACCATACACCCACACAACCACACACACAAACACACACAACCACACACACAACCACACACACAACCACACACACACAACCACACACACAACCACACACACACACAACACACACAACCACACGCACACACAACCACACACAACCACACACACACAACCACACACACAACCACACACACAACCACACAACCACACACACACACAACCACACACATAACCACACACACAACCACACACACAACCACACACACACAACCACACACACACAACCACACACGCACACACAACCACACACGCAACCACACACACAACCACACACACACAACCACACCCACTGTGACGTGACGCGGTGGATAAAATGTTTATAATGTTGAGTAGGGATGTTCCTCTCAACACATTCCCTCCACCAGATTAACCGAACTAAAATCTGAGCTATGTTGCTCTCAGACAAAGTCCTGGATATCCAAGAAAACAGCCATATTGGCTCGTTGAGTACATTAACATTAGCTGAACTTGGTACCCACAAGAGAAAGAAAGGAATTTTAGATGTCTATCATTATACTAAATGAATTATTAGACAGGGCAAGTGATTCCTCCGTCATCTACCTTCTCCCGGTGTTATTATGAATAATTGAAGAATTATTATATTAATTGAGCACCACCAAATGGTATTCTATCTTAACAGTTTAATTAAACATGTTGAACAGACATTTGGAATTACAAAAACTGATGCAGGATAAAACTTGACATACAGCTTTATTTACTAAAATGAACTTCCCAGTTTGTTGATTTACCCAAACAGTGACTGGCTACAGTTATAGTAATTAAAGTGGTACGCTTCAGCGAGAAAACAGCTCCGGGGTTTAGAGTGGTATGATGATGATGATAATATGTTAACGTAAAGGGGTTAACTCAACTTATAAGCCTCTGACAGCCGTGAGGATCTGTCAAGCTTGTCCAACTCTTCCTTGCCTGTTTTCTGCCTGTTTCAGCTTATTCTCCACTTCATTCCTACCTCGTTCTCCACCTGGTTCCCACCTCGTTCTCCACCTCATTCTCCACCTCGTCCCCAGCTGGCCGAGTCTAACACAATGTAGTCTCTTTCATGGACTGATCGTCACATGGGCGCTGTAATCATGGAAACAAACACATACGTGTAGTATCTTGACTTACACTAAGAATACATGTATCAAATAATATAACATATAAGAATAAAATATATCCCATCACTCCTCATATTCCACATTCTCTACAGTCTAGTCTGAAGGTCTTTTGTCTTACATGGGCGTCACATATCCTGCCTTCCCTCCAATGCTATGTCATGATAGTTGACTTTCTAAGTCTGTTGTCCGTCATCACTCAGACTTCCAACAACTGGCTGACATTGATATTACATGACCACGTGGAGCAGGTTATGTGCTGAAAACTCCAACACTTTATAGGTGCACGCTGTCCTGAATATTATCTTTCAGTGGCAGTGAATTCTATACACCCATCATTCTTCCCCTGTGGTTATCAATCCCCTGTGTAGGCGAACACATTAAGTGAGCACATGGTGGGCACACAAACGTAGCAGCATCCCTGCACATATTTTTGGCATCATTTCCCCCAGTCCAAACTCATATTTTGGCTGATCATGGAAACAATATAATTACATTTTATTATAGCAAATGTCATTGTTCACATCTTATTTTATACACATGAAAATATACACTGAAAAACATGTGACACAAACATACAAGAAATAGGAATAGTTTAGCAGTTCCCTAACTGAGATACTGAATACTCACAAAGAACTATTTCAAGCAGAATGTGCAGACAAATTTAGGAAAAGGTAGTATAGACTAAGCTTAACTCCCTAACCTATGTATACAAGATTAAAATTAATATTCACCTGGGAACTTTCCATCAATCGCCAAAACAGAATGCGACCGTAAAATACCTTTACGTCGACCTGTGTTTGTTTGCCGGCAGGCTGCGATTAATGACGGGAATTCCACAGGCGCGAAGTATAAGTATCAATCTATTGTCCAAATTAATCTCCTCCCTTTCCTCGGTTCTACCCAACCCTCAAGACGATGACTTAAGCCACGCCTCTGAAGTACCTAACAGATCAAATTAGCTAACAAGTGGCCTGTCAGTCAATTCTGGACTGACATCCCTAGAGCAAACAGTCTTAAGTGACCCAATCTAGTTTACAACGAATCTAACTAGCCGGTGTGAAAACGGTCCGTGAAGACATTGTGTTTACTACTTGACCCAGATCAAACATTCCTAATTGCCAAACACCTGTTCTGCCAAGAATTACACTGACTTGCGAAACTCCGACCTCCCGGCTCCCCAATGTCTAGCGTCCACTCAATTTCTACAGTCTGGTCAGGAGATAACATTCTGACACTGGCGTGTGAAAAGAAATTATCTAGCCCCGGTGTAATTGCGTAACGTTATCCAAGACTCAGTCGCTTTGTCTGGACTAAGGACTGGAAACATTTAAATCAATTCTGGTTTAAAGTAATATTAGGGTAAAGGGCAGAGTAAATATAATCCTGTCTCTTTAGAACCAGAAGAACTTATTACAAGTACTAACTTCTGGAACCACCGAGATCGTATCGTGACACCCACACAACCACACACACACAAGCACACACACACAACCGCACGCACACAACCACACACACAACCACACACACAACCACACACACACAACCACACACACACAACCACACACACACAACCACCACACACAACCACACACACACAACCACACACACAACCACACACACACAACCACACACACAACCACACACACACAACCACACACACAACCACACACACACAAACACAACCACACACATACAACCACACACAATCGTGCGCGCACGCACACGTAGGTCATAGCTGGACATACTGACCTCTCACATTCATAACTAGGACACTAGATATGACCTACTTTCCTAAAAAACGAAAGGGGAAAAAACAAACTGAGGATATAAAATAAATTAGCCGATATTCAAACAAAGAATTCATTTCAAGAGAAAAAATGTACGTTATAATTCCAAATAGGAATTCTCGCGGAATCCATACTGAGTTACTGTGACAGAGTAGAATCCGCTTCGACACTCACAACATATTGGTTGGAAAACAAAGAAAAAGAGGGAGAGGGGAAAAAAATGGGGGGGGGGGGGGGAGAGGGGGTAGGGGGGTTCTTATCGAGTAATATCCTAATTTAGATACCAATAATACTTTTCTGAATGGCAAGTAAATACGATCATATCTTTGAAATAATATAAAATGACGAAAAAATTGCAAATAAATGTGATAATACATTTGAAAAAATTATCATCACCATCAGGTGTCTTGCCGACTGGCGCGGGCGATCGTGACTCTCCGCAATCTTCGATCTTCTGCAGCATGTATGAGTTCGGTGCCGACATACCTCCATGCCATGCAACAAGACTGTATAGAATCTTCTCTCGTTGTCTTTTTCTATCCCTCCTTCCACTGATCTTTCCAGTGGTCACAACATGTTTAATTTTCCCTCTTCTCATAACACGACCGAAAAATGATGACTGCCTCCTTCTGATGTCTGTGATAAGTTGTCTTCAGGCTCCCGCCTCTTTCAAAACTCTTGGTTGCTTCTTCTGGTTGTCCATGGAATTCCAAGCATTCTTCTGTAAAAACACATCTCTGAGTAAATTAATAAACTGACTGTCCAGGACTCACAGCCATATGTTAAAACTGGATGTATGCAGCATGCAAGAATTCTTTTTCTAACCCTCAATGACAAAGATCTATTGCATAAGATGTTCTTCAACTTATAAAATGCAGGTTTTTTTTTTTTTTTTTTGCTCTGCCTATTTTTTTCCTTTCCTTTTAATCGCAGTAATACATCTTCCATCTGATGTTATCCATGTGCCCAGAAACTCAAATGTCTGTACTTATTGAAAAATAACACCATTGACTTTTATGACACATTTAGGAATAATTCTTTTCTTTGTTACCAGCTTTACTTCTGTCTTCCCATTATTTAAACTAAGGCCAGTTCTTGCACTTTCCACCACCACAATGTCTATCATTTCCTGTAGTTCTTTGAAATAATATGAAATGAATGAACAGGTACTTTAAAAGTAAATTTGTATACATGACCACCAAACCAAATCAGAAATGTTGTGAGACATGTGGGAGTGGTGGTGGTGGGGGGGGGGGGGGGGGGGGGGGGGTCGGGGGACGCTCATGGCACCAGATCTTTCAAGTTCTGGCGCCTGTGTGCAATACGGTGTACGCTTCTAGGGTCGCCGTGAAATAGTTTTCCCGAAGATTCAATTGTGCATTTGAAGTTGTTTGTTCACATGCTACGGATAAATTAGGTGAAGATAAAAAATTTTCTGGCAAGAAAAGCTGTTAATGCTTGTCGGATATTTTTCGTTTCTGCCGAGATGTTTTGTGTGTGATCCAGGTATAGAAACTAGGCAATTAGACTAGTAGAGCACGTGATATAGTTGTATATATTATGATAAAGGCATTAGAGATAACAGGAATATACAAACTTGAAACATGTCAGTGCATAAAGGCGAAAGTATACGCAACTAGCACATAATAATATATAACCTGAGTTTACTAATTAGACAGTTGAAAGACAGTAGCACAGTCGCCACGGACTGCGCATTTTGGACTTTTAATTGTGTGTGAGTGTGTGTGTGTCTCTGTGTCTGTGTGTCTGCGTGTTTGCGTGGCCCAAATATTAAAAAATCTATCATCATCTAGCGAATTCGAAACCATTTTCAAAGAAAGAGAAGAATTTGGCTTGCGACCGGGAGGTAGGAGGAGGAAACAAGGACGAAGAGCAGAATGTGAAAGCGGGTGGAGGAAGGTAGAAGAAGGAGGAAGGGAAAAAGACAAGACTAACGGAATAGAGCGGGAAACAGAAAAGCGATTGGGGGGGGGGGGGGTGGGATTATTAGGGGGGGGGGGGGGGGGTCAAGACTAAATAAAAAAGAAAACGAGAAAGACAGAAAAAAAGAAAGAAATAAATAAAAAAAGGAAGAAAGAAAGAAAGAAAGAAAGAAAGAAAGAAAGAAAGAAAGAAAGAAAGAAAGAAAGAAAGAAAGAAAGAAAGAAAGAAAGAAAGAAAGAAAGAAAGAAAGAAAGAAAGAAAGAAAGAAAGAAAGAAAAAGAAAGAAAGAAAGAAAGAAAGAAAGAAAGAAAGAAAGAAAGAAAGAAAGAAAGAAAGAAAGAAAGAAAGAAAGAAAGAAAGAAAGAAAGAAAGAAAGACAGACAGACAGACAGACAGACAGAAAGAAAAAAAGAAAGAACGAAAGGAAATAAATAAATAAATAAAAAAGAAAAGGAAAAAGTAACAAAGAAAGAAAGAGAAAGACAGAAAGAAAAAGAAAGAAAGACAGAAAGAAAAAGAAAGAAAGAAAAAAGGAAAGTAAGTAAAAAGAAAGAAAGAAAGGAAGGAAGACAAATAAAAGAAAGAAAGAAAAAAAAGAAAGAAAGTAAGAAAGAAGAAAAAAAGAGCAAATCAGTATATATACTTTGCGAATTACGCCGATTTCACGTAGCTCCTTTACGTTTCGCATTCCGTTAACATGCCCACACTCGCACTAATTCACGCCCTAATAGGACGAATGACCATCTTCCTCATCCCACCCAGTCCTATCCTTGAAAACGTCCTGATTCCTTGGAGAATTACCCAGTGCCGCACCAGGCAGGGAAAGCTTCACTAGTCAATCTAGTCACTAGTCAGTAACGAATCGAATTCCTTCCCTGCCCAGGGTACAAGCTTAGTTCACCAATAAATACTTTATGGCGACTCGGTTCTTTGCTTGATAAGTAAATAAACCTTGTTAGATGTTTAGGTTGGACGTCAAGGGATGCTAACTTATTCAAAATCACTGAAATTTGAAGTAGACGGTGATACGCCTGTTTCTGCAGCAAGGCGCTGTGGTTATTTCCAGATGACAGGTTTGTTTTCACAGCATGGTATACTATAGCATTCGATTTGTGTATTGTCTAGAGTGTCCTAACTTTCTACTTCTTTCTATGAGTGCTGATCAATACACTGTCTGTATATTATATATACATAATGTTTCTACTGGCGCAAGGGCCGATCCGTTGCATTGCGAAACAAAACAAAAAACTTTCAAAAAAGAATCCCTAAAAGGGGAGCTTCAGGCTTTAATTGTGATCAGGTTATTTGCGCCATTTCTGATAGCTTAGCAATGCTCGCCACCAAGTAGCTATGAAAAGAACTCTTGCAGTGTTAATACGATCACACGAGACAGACCCAAACACTGTTCCAACTGTCGACGAAGTCATCTGCTGGCCAGCCAATAGGCGACCCGGTTGCCGATGTGAGTTAAGCGTTCGCCGTCTATATATATATATATATATATATATATATATATATATATATATATATATATATATATATATATATATATATATATATATATATTTTGATTTGCGAATATCTTGTGTGTGGTAACACATCCAGAGATTTTAAATACAGAGGCGCGCAGGGATCAGAGTTCAAATTGGCAACGGCCTAATTTTCACATATCAGCGGCTATTCTAGAAACAATTGTCCTAACAGCAACCTCCTGCTCAATGGCTTTTCTGCCAAGTGGGAGGGCATCTGCTTCAGAGGTGAGCAAGCAGCAATCTTCACAAATTAGGCCAGATCGACAAACGGATGTGCACGCTATACTCCTGTTCTGGAACCAGACCAAAATGCAAATATGAACTATCAACTACAAATTTTCACCGGAGCTATATTTTACAATGTATTAACCACCCTTTAAAAACTGATCGCAGAAGAATAAGAAGATAATGACGAAGAAGAAGAAGAAGAAAAAGAAGAAGAAGAAGATTAAGAACAATAATAATATCAATAATAATAATAATAATAATAATAATAATAATAATAATAATAATAATAATAAGAAGAAGAAGAAGAAGAAGAAGAAGAAAAGAAGAAGAAGAAGAAGAAGAAGAAGAAGAAGAAGAAGAAGAAGAAGAAGAAGAAGAAGAAGAAGAAGAAGAAGAAGAAGAAGAAGAAGAAGAAGAAGAAGAAGAAAGAGAAGAAGATTAAGAACAATAATAATATCAATAATAATAATAATAATAACAAGACGAAGAAGAAGAAAGAGAAGAAGATTAAGAACAATAATAATATCAAGAATAATAATAATAACAAGACCCGAAGAAGAAGAAGAAGAAGAAGAAGAAGAAGAAGAAGAAGAAGAAGAAGAGAAGAAGAAGAAGAAGAAGAAGAAGAAGAAGAAGAAGAAGAAGAAGAAGAAGAAAGAAGAAGAAGAAGAAGAAGAAGAAGAAGAAGAAGAAGAAGAAGAAGAAGAAGAAGAAGAAGAAGAAAAAAAGAAGAAGAAGAAAAAGAAGAAGAAGAAGAAGAAGAAGAGGAAGAAGAAGAAGAAGAAGAAGAAGAAGAAGAAGAAGAAGAAGAAGAAGAAGAAGAAGAAGAAGAAGAAGAAGAAGAAGAAGAAGAAGAAGAAGAAGAAGAAGAAGAAGAGGCTGATGATGTTGATGATGATAATGATTACCAACAAAAGTAAACAACAACAAAAATTGATGAAGGGACACATACACATACACATACACATATACACACACACACACACACACACACACGCACGCACACACATAAAGGTCTGTCTAGTGTTTGTTTTTTCTTCTTGCTAACGTTGTTTTCGTGGTTAGTAAAGCATTGCAAGCAGCACACTGCTGCAAGATTTCGGTGATAAAAGTGATCAGTGAAATTTCTTTGTCGAACTGTGGAATACAACCCGGATAAAAATAATAAGAATAGAACGTTAAAACAAAAACGTAAACAGTGACAAACTTTTGAATACCATCAGACGATTCATATATATGGTGTTTATCCCATAATCTTATATATAAATTGGCATTCAATCGGCGATGTGGTCGGTATCAAACTGCACACAAAATATCGCAACTCATCACCGAAAATAACTTTGTAATACTCATAAATCTGTATGCTCCAATCATTCTAGGAGCAGAAACAAAACAATCTCCCCTCAATGCAAGATACTTATCCTAATGGATTCATCTTATCATATTTTCCTGAGTTCTTATCTTTCAGACATTGGGAAATTTAAATCATTCTGTCCCGTTCCAACCCAAGCGTATTCAGTGCCAAATATTTCCTAAATCTCTGCCCAAATGTTTATCAATCTGTTTATTTCTGGAAATGTTTTACAATTGTGTTTAAAGATGGGGGGCGGGCTTTCTAGATCGGGTTTCCCTTCATATGGTGGGTCTTAGTATCATAATACACGAGCACTGTAGTTACAGTGACGAACCTCATGAATTTTTGAAACACATACATGAGAGAACTTACGATAGAGTCGGAAATCATTTGAACATCCCTCAGAGCACGAAGCGTGCATCTTAATTGCATCATCAAGGACACTGCTGGAGAGGTGGGCACCTGTTTACGAATTCACACAGAGGTTCATACCTGGCATATTCTTCTTCTTCTTCTTCATTCTTCACTTCTTCATTTACCGCTGTGGGTGTCGAGGGAGATATAAGGTTCTGTTTCTAGCTCTTCTGGCTGCTTCGACCATAGGCACATTGTGCTGTTGTAGAGTTTCTCTGATGTTATCCTTCCATCTTGTTCTTGGTCGACCCCGTGCTCTACGTCCTTCTTCTCTTTCCATGTATGCTTTGTATGGTATGGTGTCACAAGGCATTCTCTCTAAGTGGGCAAACCATTTCACTTGCTGTCTTTGTATGTAATCCAGAATTGGTTCTGTGCCGACTTGTTCTCTTATGATCTCATTCCTGATCTTATCTCTTATGGTCACTCCTACAGCCCTTCTCAGACATCTCATTTCCGTGGTTACTAATGTTCTTTTATGGTTTGTTGTGAGTAACCATGTCTGGCACTGGTAGCACAGAGTTGGAATAAATATGCTTTGAATAAGATGTCTCTTTGTGCTGATTGGGATTGTCTTATGCTGCAAGAGGGGGGGGGGGGGGGGTGGGGTGGGGGGGGGGGGGGGGGGGTGGGGGGGGGGGGGGGGGTGGTGGGGGGGGGGGGGGGGGGGGGGGGGGGGGCTAGCTGTCCCATTACTTGGCATATTGGTTTACGCAAAATCAGGTTTTCTACGTATGGAAGGGGACGCCTCAATCCAGAAGCGGCAGGCGATGAAGGTCACGTGGTTATTTAGTGCAGGTTATGAAGGCATCTTTGGAAATGAGCGGGTAGTTAGACTGGCTGAAATGGCCCCACGTGGGTGAGGGGGGGGGGGGGGGGGGGACTGCAACTGTAGAAGCAGAGGCGATCTCTGGCTTGTGTGACGATGTAACAGGTAAAATTAAAGATACTGAAATTTGCATTTACAAAAAAATGATGCAACGGAAAGTGTGCAACTACTCTCTTTACTTTCAGTCTCTGGTTCTACCCACTGCAGACTTCTCTAATGTATAATGTTATATCATAACTCAACAGGTTGAACAACATCCGTTGCGAACGCCACACTGGTGATCGCTGACACTGTTTTTATTCAAACACAGCTGAGGTGTCGCCTAGTACACATAGAGGGAATACACATCTTGGGAAATAATACACTTGGCCGCTAGACACAGCCTCACTTAGACTAATCAAATGAACATACCTTTAGTACCTAATACATCATAACCATACAGACGCTTGACTGTGACACAAACATCAGACTGACGGTAGCCGATGACGTCCAGCTTAACAGATAACAGGAAAGTCAGGTTCTAGGAAACTTACAGCCAAGCTCGGGTACAAACGTTTACTTGCAATTATACTTGATTAGTATTTACCAGTGTTGCCACTTTTCTTTGACAAAAAACATCCAAAAAGGAGTCAAAAATATCTAAAAGATCTAAATTCGCGTGCAAAACATCTAGAAAAAACATCCAAATTGAAAAAATCACAAATTACATAGCAATTGATATGACTTACCCTATAGAATTATGTCCTCATCTTTACGGAAGTCTGCCTTATAAGATCCACTGGATAAACTTAGCTTGGATGATGAAGTTAAAGCTTCAGATCCAAAATGACTGGTATGCTTTAGCTGTTCTAATTTCCTTTAATACCCAATCAGGGAGCTGGTAAGTGGAACAGCCTTTTCCTACTCTTATCAGGCCGAATTTTATTGTCAAGATAGTATTTAAGAGGTCAAATTTCATCCTGTTTATTAGGTTAGATTTGATAAATTCACTCCAAATGAAAAAAGTCTAGAAAAATATCTACCATATAAACGTCAAAAACGCCATAGGGAAACATCTAAATCTGGATGTAAAACACCCAAAGTTTAAACACTGGCTTTCACCCGATATTCACGCCGTTTCCAGAGTCGACACTGGCTCCAGCAAGGTTGAACCCAAAACTGAATTAAGACTCATCATTCTCAATCCTTCCAGATTTTAAATTATTATTCTCACCCACGTGTTCGGATTTTTTCATGCCCGTGACCCTAGCCTTTTCACACTTGGTATAGTCGGGGAAATTCGCTCAGTTTGGCACATAAACTCCGGCAAACATTCACTTCAGTAATTTCTTTTACCAAGTTTAAGAACGTAATTTATGTTAAGTGTCTAATTCATTATTCATGTAAACATCCATTCCGAGAGAAAATGACCTTTCACAGAGTGTCTGCAGACTCTGAGCGCCGTTGTCAGAGGCAACAACAAACTACAAGGCTTTAAAGACTGCCTGCTATAACATGAATTCAGCCTACCATTTTGCACAGCTCACCACATATTCTCCCTTTAATATTTAAGCATTTATGTAGTTCTTATAAACAATCACACAAACAATCTTCGTTATAAAGATGATACAGTATTAATAGCTGAAAACGCAGCAGACGCACAAGAACTATTTATACATTGTTCTGGTAATCTGGTAATCCTGGTAATCCTTGTTTCATTGTTCTACTAGAGAGTGCAAAGAAAAGTGACTCTCCTTAAATATCTGGAAAACGGAAACAATGGTTATGTCAAGAAAGAAGATAATTTCAAAATATGACGTACCAGTAGAAGGGAAAGTGCTTAACTAAGTCAATAAATTCAAGTATTTGGGGACATCCATAACATTAAATGGACAATGTGTGACACACATTAGGAGTAGAATTAGTCAGGCAAAGCCAGCTTTTCAGTAGATGAAAAGTGTTTCATGTAATAAATCCCTTATAAAAAACTGACTGACTTTCTACCCCACCAAAACATCATACAAGCGATAAACCCCGATGACACAAAGTGCCACCATGCGGATGAGGTCCAAGAAACTACGTTCAGCCATTAGGCCATATTTATAGCCGGGCTACATTGCGGCCCCTGGCAAGAGCCAGGGTGTGGCTTCAAATAACGAAAAATTGCATCCCACGAAGGATGTCAAGATAATAATAATCAGAACAAAAATAAGAAAACGTATTTAAATGTTATATCGAGCTGGTTCTGTTGCATGGTAGTGAATCTTAGAATGTGAGCAAACAAATTAAGAAGAGCGTGGAGGTAGCTGAGGTGTGGTTCTTCAAAATGTTGAGAATACATTGCACTGCCAGAATAACCAACACTGAATGCTTGGAAATGGCCAATGAAAGTAGAACATTATATACAACAATGAAAAGGAGACAAACAAAATTCTTTGGTTATGTAATGAGAAAAGGAGCACTGATAAATATCATGACGACTGGAAAGATCACTCGTAGAAGAGGCAGACGCAGACCTAAAGAAATGATAGTGGATGGCTTAAGACAGTGTTACGCAAGAATATTGTCATTAGCATTGATCCAGAGCACAAAAGACCGAGATCTGTGAAGACGCATGAACGCTTACGCCAGCCGTCAAGGCACTTGATGATGATGAGGACGATGTAATTCTTGTGTCCATTTATTGTTCTGTTGGTCTCCTTTTAATTCCCCAGTGATGTGGGTTTAAATGCAAGAACAATTAAATGTTACTGTTGTAAACGTATGAAGATTAAAGAGACAGGGGTAGTACCCCGGGAAATGAGGAATTCTGAAAATAAACCCCAACAGTCCAAGTCGGAAGATATCAGTCTGCGTGGTACGGGACTTCAGTAATAAGGCAGCCACAAGATATGGTCACGCATCAGTTCACCACCCAGTTGTAAAACACTGACGATAACAGCTGAGGATGTATGTGTCCCGGAATACGAAACGATTAACGAAAACTGATTGAATAAACGTACGACGAGCCACCGCCAGCACTTTTCGATGCCATAAAGTATCTGTCATTTTCATCGAGACTCCCAAATAGATCGGATGCCAGCATTGAGTGATTGTTTTGTCCAACACTCGTGGGCACAGAAAACTCGGCCAAACAAATACCCGTAATCTGAAATAATGATGTGTATTATATCATCTATGTACATTGCTTATATGCAGGGGCGCCGACACAAAACAGCAATAGGAGAGGGTAATCTTAAACCCTTACGTAACTACATAAAACGAGGTTATTTAAGTGGGCTAACGTCTGGTTAGATTGCAGTAGTAGTAATAGCAGCAGTAGCAGTATAAGCAGTAGTAAATAGAAAATTATTACTACAGTAGAACCTCGCTTAACGAGCACCTCGCATAACGAGTAATTCGCATAACGAGCAAAACAAATTGTAAACAAATGACTTACTTAACGAGCGACGTTTCGCATAACGAGTGGCGAAGAGAGGGAAAGTCCCCAATTGTGCGCATGTTACATCAGTGTTTAGCACTTGTTCCAGTAGCATCGTAGTGTTGCTTGTGATCACACATTTGCTCGAACTTGTATTTTATTGTGATATATGTACATGAATTCTCCAGGCCTACAATATGACCTCCCTGAAGAATTTAAGTTCATCAAGATCCAGTTTTTGCCTCCCAACACCACTCCGTTACTCCAGCCGATGGACCAGCAAGTTATTTCTAACTTCAAGAAGCACTACACTAAAGCACTCTTCGAGCATAGTTTTAAGGTAACTGAAGGAACCAACCTCACTCTCAAAGAGTTTTGGAAAAATCATTTCCACATCAATGCCTGCCTCAAGATGATCGACGAGGCGGGGGAAGAGGTTACCAAGAAAACCCTAACTTCTGCTTAGAAGAAGCTTTGGCCTGAGAACGTTGTCGAATGTGACTTTGAGGGGTTCGAGACAGTGCCTGTGGAACCTGTAGTCAACGAGCTTGTGTCTTTGGCCACTATCATGGGATTGTAGGTGGATAACAGTGATATCGAAGAGCTTGTGGAAGAGCACAGCCAAGAGCCTACCCCCCAAGAGCTTATGGAGTTGCATTGTGTTTCACAGCAAGAAGTTTTGGAGGAAATTTTGTCAGAGGAGGATGAGATAACGGAAAAGCAACAATCTTCAGGTGAAAAAAAAAGAGAAATGCTGAAAGCATGGCAAACTGTTGCATCTTACACTGAGAAACCTCACCCTAATAAGGAAGTGGCTATGTGCGTTGCAAATTTATTTAATGTTAATGCTGTGCGCATTTTCGTCAAATTTTGAATCGTCGGCAAAAACAATTGTCTCTGGACATCTTTCTAGTAAACAAAAACAAAAACAAAAAATAATATATCATAATTATTTCGATTTTATTTTTCTGCAAATCGAATTCACATTCCATGTGAGTTCGTTCCGCGTTTGAAGAAAAGATGAAGATGATTCGCTCTTCTTAAAACAATATGCATATAATTTTCTTTGAATAAACGTTATACATAGCATTTTGTAAGTATTTTTTCGCGATGAAAACGCATTATCGTTTTTAACAATAATTTATATTAGAAAAAAAAATGATTTCGCATAACGAGTGTCTCGCTGAACGAGTATGATTCTGGAACGAATTATGCTAGTTAAGCGAGGTTCCACTGTATCATCATCATCATCATCAACATTATATTAGGAATGACAAATACATATAATAATACATTTGTGCAGTCTACAGTAGATAATAGAACATACTTCTGCCTCTGTTCTTAAATAATGACAGACATGGGAAACACGGTTGTTATGAGGTTTGATGTCACGGCTACGTGGCAAGAGACTAGTCAAGATTACACGTACGAAGACATACCTCAGAGGCAGACAGTAAACATACATCATCAACATCATTCTGTAACACTACGTGTCGTTGGGTCACCAGTTTATTTTATTTTTATTTTTTTTGACTGTCTGATCAGCTCCCTCCACCTTTGGTGGTCAATTGCAATGGACTTCATGGTTGCATGCCTAAGGCCCATCCAGTCGGTCAAGTTCTACATGTCCATACAATTTATATTTTTCCCTTTTTCACTGTAGTTAAAAGATGTTTATAGTTGTCACTGTGCTGTATAATTTTATGGCGAACTTCCTCGTTTGTATTGTGGTCTCTGTATGATATGCCAAGAATTTTTTTGAAACATCGCATTTCTTATGCTTGCATCTTTCTTTTAAGTTCAGCTGTTAAAGTCCATGTTTCATAGCCATATTTAATTGTACTAACAGCTAGTGCTCTGAGCAATCGAATCTTAGTTTTGCATGAAATCCGTTTAGATCTCCATAATGTTTGCTTCTTGGCAAGGACTGATGTTGTCTGGGCAATCCTAAACATAATTTATGGTCTTGACCCCAAGTCACTTTATTGGATCCTATTCGAAATGAGTCACTTGTTCTAATGTGTAGCCTTTAATGTATATTAGTGAAATTCTGCCACCTGGATTATTTAGTCACTATTTTTTTTTTCTGCGTTTATTTCCATGCCATCCTTGGTTGATGTTTCATCAAGTAGATTTACAAGCTCGACTATTTCTTGTTCTTCTTCAGCCAACCCATCAATGTCATCAGCAAACCTTTAGTTTCTTATGTATCGACCTCCGATACTAACTGTTCTATGATGTTGTTCTAGGGCATCAGTCATTATTCTTTCTAAAAAGATGTTAAACAGTGTAGGAGAGAGGAGGCGGCCCTGCCGGACTCCTACTGTTGTTCGGAAGGAGAAGAAGAATGGACGTCAGAGCGAAAACCACTGTGCGAAAACAATACCCGTGTCAAGAAGATTGAAACAGTTGACCATTTAGTTGACAGGCACGTGTGCTAGCCATATCTGCAGCAGAATATATCTACCTATATTCACTTGTTTCTAATGTATTAACGAAACGAAACACGTGTTCTCGGACATTTTTGGCAGTTAAAACATCCGTCTTGTTAAGCAAATATGTTTTCATTAGGGTGCTTACGGAACGAATCGCAGGATTAAAAAAGCATGTAGGAACAATTAATCTCAACGCAATGAAGACGAATTTCAAATACCCCGAGGAGCAAAGATTCATTACATTGAATAATTGTGGTGAGCTATATGATAGTCTAAATACCTACACAAATAGCAGTCTACAGTCGAAAGGCACCGCCGTCCACGTGACTCTGTGACACACAGAATCATTTGACAGATCGGCACTTTTCATAAGATGAAAGTGGTTTCAACCTAAATATCTGGTTCTCGTTATATTATATTTTGTCCGTTTTGCAAACATATTTGTAATTAGTGACGTAGTCGTCTGATTTTTCCATGTGGGTTCCAGGAGAACGAACGAACGAACGAACTTTATTTTTTTTTTTCTCAAAGTCACAAAGTGGGCACGCATGCCCGTCTTACATTCGGCGCTTCCAAACACCAGTCTTTCACACAGCAATAGGATTTTAAAAATGAAGCATGTTGTGTTGATATAATAAATTGTATATTGGGGAAAAAAAAAAAAAAAAAATACGGGTGGTAAAATGCATGCGCACACTCACACGCGTACACACACACTCATATAAAACTCCAACCCATTCACTCACTTACATACACATATAAACATACACATATTTACACTCACATACGCCCAAACATAAACATAAAAACACACACGCAGACACGCACACAGACAAACACACACATAGATAAACACACATAGACACACAGTCCCTCACACAAACACACACACACACTCATATACACACAAAGAGACATACAAAGACAGACGCACATAGATGTACACACACAAACACACAGCGACACACACACAAACAGACACAAACGTAGATATACACATACAGACACACACACAGACACACATGTAGACACACACACAGACACTCACACACAAACCATCCACACAGACTCACACACACACCGATACACAGGCAGACACACCGGTAGACACACACACAGACACACACGTAGACTTTCAAATACAAACACACACAGACACAGCCACACACACGGACACTCACCGACACAAACATAGTCACACACAGATACACAAGCACACACACACACAGACTCTCACAAACATAAACACACACAAAGAGACACACATACACAAACATTCATACATGCACATGCGTACATATGCATACGTGCATTCATATGCGTACATGCATACATATGCATACATGCACTCTCGCTCATACATACGATCCTAAATATACACGAACATACACACATTCCTAAACCTAAATAGAGAACGATTAATACACAAACATCCAGTAGGACACAAATCCATACATACACAGAATCATATATTCACAAACACATACATACATATCATACACATACATGTCACACATACACGCATACATACATATCATACAGACCTTATCTAATTATAAACTGATAAAGTAATTTAGATTATTACCTACATTTAAGGTGGCATATAATCACTTGTAAACATTAACTGAAAAAGTTTGCGGTTAAATGAATGAGAACTTTTTTTTGCATTTTTTATATTTAGTAGAAGATGTTTCCATAAATGAGCAGCAGAATATGCTAAACTTGTTTTACATAAATCTATTCAAGGTTTAGGCAAATGCAATAAGCCTAGTCGCTTGCTGTTCGCATGATTGGATTTAATCAACTGGAAAAGGCAGTTTGGAGTATTTTTAAATAAAATTCAATGAATAAATTTGGCCTTGTTAAAAATTAAACGTTTTCTAAGCGGCAGAAGTCTTATAAAGATGATTTTCGTAGATATGTTTTCTATCTAAAACTAGGCGTAAAGCGCGATTTTAAAGAGAACATAGTCTTTTAACATTAGATTTGGCACAGCCATCCCTAACTGTGGAACAATAGTCGACATGTGTTTTGATACATGCGTAAAATATTTTTAGTGTATCTTCATTCAGAAATTGCTGTATTTTGGCAAGCTATAACGTTACGTGCTGTTTGTTTAGTTTTTATATAAACATGGATACTCCGAGTAAAATAATTGTCACTTGCAAAGCTCAATGCTTTGCGTCTTGTTACATTAACAAGAGGTAGTTTATCAATGTACGTGTTCCGTTACGAATAATAGGGAGTTCATCAAAGGATGTGTTCCGTAGCGTTAACATTATGTAGTTTATCAATGTAGAGCTCAAGTGGTGGCTTGTGCAATTCTAATTGTTTGTAACTTTTGTCTTGTTGTTATAAGCAAAGATTTAGTTATAGATTTATATTTAGATTGAGAGAGAGAGAGAGAGAGAGAGAGAGAGAGAGAGAGAGAGAGAGAGAGAGAGAGAAAGAAGAGAGAAAGAGAAGAGAGAGAGAGAGAGAGAGAGAGAGAGAGAGAGAGAGAGAGAGAGAGAGAGAGAGAGAGAGAGAGAGAGAGAGAGAGAGAGAGAGAATGTGAGGAAATAAATTATTTGCCATTAAAAAGCACGTCGTTAAAGGCCAATAATTAGGGCTGTTTCTGTCGAAATCAGTGCACCTGCCAGAGGGGCGAGACACCAATAGTGTGAATACAAATGCGCGTGATCTACATAATGGAGTTGTACTTAAAACTATTCTTCTGGAACAAGACCAACCCAGAGGTGAACAAACAAACAAGCAGAACCTTTCTTCAGAGTTTACAGACAGTAGACACTAATAGAATGGATAACACTGAGAAAGAGATCAATATTGTTGTCAGATAGACCAAATTTTTTTTTCATGCAAAAATATTACCGTCAACCTTTATTGTGGAGATGACACCTGGTATATACTGATATTTACATAGTCAGCTGCTTTTTACAGAAACATTTTTCTTGTCTTTCTATCCCGAATATGTGATATTTTATTTTAATAACGCCAACCTCCTTATGAGTTCGGATAATAATCGTAGTAAACAGAAAACAATGGGAATTTGTGGAAGGAAAAGGTACAAACAATGCCATATACATCCTTAGAACTCTTTCAAAAAGAGCAATAGGAGTAAAAAATAAAAACGATCTTCACTTATGTTTAATTGTCTATACGAAAGCAATTGATTGTGTGAAACAAAAAAAAAATAACATCTATTGGAAAAGTGAAACGTTGATGGAAAAGCTTTACGATTTATAAAGAACATGTATATGCAGCAAACACCAGCTAAATGAGTTAATGAACTGTTGGGAACATATCAGAGCAAAAAGAGGGCGGTAAGACAATGATGCGATCTATCATCTGATTTGTTTTCATTATACGGTGAATATATAATGAGATTTATCATGGATATGCCAGGAATTGTGCTTGGTGGGCAGAACATAAACAACCTACGTTATGCTGATAACACTGTCATAATAGCGACAAGTCAAAAGAACTACAGGAATGGATAGATCCGGTGGTGGTAGAAAGTGATAAAGTGGGCCTCAGTTTGAATAATGGAAAGACATAAGTATATGTGATTTTCAAGAAAAGAATAGTGCCTAAGTGTATAATAAAAGTCAAAAGCGTTATTTTAGGACAAGTACAGAAATGTAAGTATCTAGGCCCACAGATAACATCCGATGGAAGATGTATCACAGAGAAAAAGAATAGAATATGACAGGCCAAAACTGCATTTTACAAAACGAAGAACATTTCATGCAATAAATCCAAGTTATTGGAGGTTAGGAAAAGAATTGTCTCTTGCTAAATTGAGCCAGTTTTAACATACAGCTGTGAATCCTGGACAACAAATAAACAAGCCGAACAATATCTTGAGCCCTCGGAGATATGATTTTACAGAAGAATCCTTAGAATTCCTTGGACAGCTAAAAAGAGCAACCGAGATGTTTTAAAAGAGGCGAATGCCCGAAGACAACTTATCAACAAACATAAGAAAGGGACAGTTATCATTTTGTGTGTGTGTGTGGTCATATTGTGAGAAGAGGGAAAATGGAACATGTTGTGACAACTGGAAAGATGTATGGAAAGAGAGACAGCTAAAGACAGTGCGAGAAGATTCTTCACAATCTAATGCACGCAGTTGTAATTGGCAGATTGTGTTAAAGCAGGATCACTCAGGCCTATCGGCAAGGCACTTGATGATGACGATGAGTAAACAGAATAAGTGACGGTGACTTTCTTGGTCAAGTCACTGCTAAATGTGAGGGAAAAAAATATAATCAGTTGCGTATCCTATACGGAACCTTGCAGATCTAACCTCAGCTTATTTTAGATGTTTGTGATTTCACTAAACAGTTTTACATTCAGAAGTTTGCCACTGCTAACTGAAAAGTAGGTTGTCGACACCATTGTTGAAACCAAAGCAAAGCGATACAGCAGTGAAACGAACCCACGATCTCAGAGCGAGAGGCAAACGTCTTGACCACTTTGGCACGGAAGACCCCCCCCCCCCACCCCCACCCACCCACTCAGTCTCCATTATATTTTTTGTTTAGGTTTTTGTATTGTTTAGTAACCAGAAGCCATCAGGTGTTAACCCTTAGGCTCAGTATTATGGATATCGCAACCCTTGGCCTTGATTCCATGACAAATACCGTAAATCTGGGATAAATGTGGCTTTACTGCCTATCTCGGATCGTGCTTAACTTCAATAGGAATCATGGAGAAAGATAGAGCTACTTCACCGCAGACCTCAGGCAGACTTCCGACAGAAACAGTTGATACCCGGCTGACAGCTTACGCTCTAAAAGACTGTTTTCAGCCAGGTTTTGTAAATGCAAATTCTCCATTTCTGCACAAGAAATCCAAAGGTTTTGTCGTCTAGCTTCGTCGACTTAGTCTAGTGCTTGGTGCGACACTGTGAGCTGTGGATTTCATGTATAGTGTTTTCCCTCCTCTTTCTTTTGTTGTGACGACGAGACGTTGGTGACTGCACTAAAGTTGTGGGTGGCAGATTACGTTGAGAATGGCGTATACTTGTCCGTTTGCGATGTCAGCTTTCGTGACTGGGAGTTTGCGCCAACAATGACCTTTAATTCTGGTATTGGACTGTTAGTGTTGGTATAACTGACAACTATCTTTTGCATATTTAGTTTGCGTTTGCAAGCTTTAGAATTTTTTTCCCCACTAGTTTTCACACTGGACAGGAATGACATTTGTTGTGATTTCCACTGGCACACGGAACAGTATTGGGGCGAATCGTCTGCAGTGATACTGAAACCACAACTAACAACTAACGGGCTCTCAAAACTAACATTTAATAAACTCAAAAGCACCCATTTCACAACAGTGGCGCATAATATGTTAGAATAATTTTTCATGGACCAGTCAGTACTGTTGTAACAACCCTACGTAGAACTATCATCAGGGAAGGCTCGCTCATGGGCCACTCAAACATCCAAGACCTACAACGGATTGCAACGGACCGCCGTGCATGGAGAGTCATGACCTCTGCCCTATGTGCCGCACTCGACACAAGAGGAAAGACTAACTAAGTCAGTACTTGATGGATAATGTAGTCAACATCACCTCTACCATAATTTCCTCCCAATAAAATTTTAGGATGGCTCAATTTGGGAGCCAGATTTAGTCAAAGAAAATATTCCCTCAGTTGGGATTTAAACCCAGAGCTTTGAGACCGGCAGGTGAGGCTCTAGCCAGCGAGCAACCGCTGAAACAAAACTGGAAGACTCCTAGTTAGTGTTAATCAGGCTAGTTTGTCTTGACGCTGTTGCGTGCGTTAGTGTCGATAAAACAATTGCATCGTTTTTCAACTACAGTTTTCGCAACTTGAGATGTTCAGTCTTCCCCTATCCAATTTACCGCCACCAGTTCGATTGTCCCTTTGCCTCTAGTGTATTGGAATCGCGTTAATCAGCAGAAATGTGCACGAGATACTCTAGTATTTCTTATCGAAAACTAAATCTGTCCAGTGTGGTACCTTTGAATCATGCACCTCAAAACTTGTACAACTTGGAATACGAACGAAATTTTCAAGTAAATTTTTCCTTCCTTGGAACTTGAAATAGCCTTGTAAAGCGAGCGATTGCCACGGACAGAGCACGCGACTGAGCTTCAGTACCTTAGCCGGCAGCAGAAAGAAGAAAGTGCAGGAACAAGAAGGGGGAGCTGGAAGGATAAGCACTACAGATATCCATGATTTGTTGTTGACCCTGTGCTGTTGAAAAGTAACACCCTGATAGTTGGGGAAAAAAAAACCCCACAGTAAAGATCCCTTTTTACGCCTTAGGCGCATCGCGTATATGGGAAGAGCATCCCATATTTTTAGAGACAAATCGGCACTAGGTGGATAATGTGGTCAGCATTAGGCCAGCCGTCTTTACTTCCACAGGACAGAAATCATTTTACCTATTTTAGGTTGCGTCGACCTACGGCGCCTCAAACCATGATAAAAATCCACGCAGCCAGCAGTGAGTTTCGATCGCGGTACGTTGGAATTACCAGTCGGACTCACAAAGCCTACGCCACGAAAGCCGCTGCACCCTGATAGAGCCCTTGTTAACAATTGTGGTAACTGAGTCAATGATAACGTTATAGAAAATTTTAGAAATATTGCGAATGGTCTCCAGCACCAGAGCTGGCTGTAAACAAAGACTAGTGACCCTAAACCCGCTACAAGCGGTCAACACCACAGTATGAAACACCAGAAAGGATTACTGATATTATCATTGAAGGTGACTCATCTTCCAAACGATCATCTCCCTAAATACCCCTTTCTTCTCCTACTTCTACGTGCTGTGTCACCAGTTTCATCGAGGCAATTTATTTGCATATATTTAAATACGATCACCGTGTGTTATTATATTCAGTGTTTTAGGAACATTTATTTTAAAATTTGAGTCCATTTGACTCTGGAACAGATTAATTTAGGTTGCATTATTTTGAATAGGACAAACAAATTGCCTTAGAATTCGAAGAATTTGGAATTCGAATTACGAGGTACACTATATAGATCTATCCATGTCGCTGTTAATACATAAGGTTTTTACACGTGATCTTCGTTGCTGATTGACTGCTGGTCTTCTGCCTATGTTGCCCGATGTACCCAGCCAAGCGTTTGTTTGGCTGGTTTCCTTAATAATGCGGACAGAAACAATTCATTGTACAATTGATTGTCAGGCATTTTTCGCTGTGTGTCATCAGTTGAGTTATGACAGTGCTTTTCAAAACTCGTACACTCACACGTTAACACATATTTCGTAAACTTCTGTACGGATAAACACGAATTTTTGCTTGTGACGTAAAATTTACAGTGACCCTATGCTTTTATAATTTATAGTTACACAAGTGCTGTTGTTTTCTTCAAGCGGCGAACTTATTTGATTTTTTGTTTGGTTAAAAGTTGGTGTACCCCTTTAAAAAAAAAAAGAATATACATTAAGTTGACAAACACATAGAAATTGTGTGGAAATCAGTTCACATGTGCAGCTTTGCCTAGTGGTTACTATGGTAGCCTATCCGGCGTACAATGGATCATTCGCAACTCACGGGAGACTAGTGCTGGAGATGACCAGCTGGGAGTGAAACACCTTCGAAACGAGTGAATTTTGATATTTTGAAAAGCTTATGTTATTTGAGTAACTTTAAGCATACTGACTGTTTCCTGTCAACCTGTGTTTTTTTTTTAATTTGTTCATTTATATATATATATATATATATATATATATATATATATATATATATATATATGTGTGTGTGTGTGTGTGTGTGTGTGTGTGTGTGTGTGTGTACCGCGAGTAAAGAAAAAAAAACTACATATTTGTTTACATAATAAAAAAAAAAGTTCATTAGATTGTAAGTTAGTCGTTTCTAGGTGGTGTGCAATTTTTTCTTATTTGAAGCCTCACCCTGGCTGACCGACTCTCTACCCCACCAGGACATCACACAAGCGATAAACACCCGATGACACAAAGTGCCACCATGTGGATGAGGATCATCGTGGAGAGGTCCCAGAAACCGCGTTCAGACAATTGGCCATATTTATGGCCTACCTATATTGCGGCCCCTGGCAAAAGCCAGAGTGGGGCTTAAAATAACAAAAAAATACGTTCTAAGAAGGACGTAAGGATAGACATTAACACCCTAGCTGGCTGGCTGGCTTTTTACCCCACCAGGACATCACACAAGCGATAAACACCCGATGACACAAAGTGCCACCATGCCGATGAGGATCACCGTGGAGAGGTCCCAGAAACCGCGTTCAGACATTTGGCCATAATGATGACCTGCCTATATTGCGGCCCCTGGCAAAAGCCAGAGTGGGGCTTCAAATAACAAAAAATAACGTCCTAAGAAGGACGTAAGAAATAATTAACTACACCCTGGCTTTTGCCGAGGGCCCTGAATATAGCCGCGCCATAAATTTGGCCTGATGACAGAAAGAGGTTTCTGGGACCTCTTCATTGGTGATCTTCATCCGCATGGTGGCACTTTGTGTCACCTGGTGTCTATCGCTTTGTGTGATGTCCTAGTGGGGTACAACTGACAGAATACTTAATGTCACATGATCATTAATCAGTTGCATGCTAAATTTAACAACTGATATCAAACTGTTACTGAGTTACAGCCCTTTAAAGTTCTGCAGGGTTGCTGGGAAGGACTATGCAGATTTACATCAACATTTACAATGACTGAATTAATTCCCCTGAAATACACATGGTTATTTTTTGGATCTGCTCGCTGTTTCGGTGCAGAAACTTCTGACATTGAAGTAGCTATACAATCTCAATCCACTAGGGATCTTGTGTGCAGGATTATGTGCCCGCTGGAGATTAGAAATTTGTGATGTTTTTGTTTATAATTGAAGTCGGTGGTAGGGCAGAGGAAAAACGCATGGCCGTTGTTGTGTGTTTTCAAATCCGCTTGGAGATGAAAATTTATAATTAAGTTCCCTTCTCGAGGCAGTTTTAAAATGGTTGCAGGGTAAGCTAATTACTACTAGAGAAAAATATAGACATATATAGACAAATAGATACATGTAATGAAGGAGAAGTGGGGCAAAGAAAAAAATATAAAAACTGTATCGGTAATTGTGGCCGCTCTACAAAAAAGATATTAACCCCCCCCCCCCCCCCCCCCCACCCCCTCCTCCTTTTTCCCAAAAAGCAATGATTTTTATTGTAACTTAACAGTCTTTTTTTTTTTTTTTCTAAGATGTTAGATGCTTTAATAAGATGTGCAGAACTTAGTAGTCATCTCAAGGTTGGCAGATATGCCCAGGCTTTGCTCTGCTAGAATACCAGTTCCTATTATAAATGGAAATAATCTCGCCTCCCAGGTCGACCGAACCTTAAATGAGTACCAGTAAAGTTCCGGAGAGTAAAGGCGGCTGGTCTAATTTTGACCTCATGACCTCCCTAGGGACCCTTTCACAGGGGTCGCCAAAGACTATCGGAACACTGAGGTTATGAAATCGGGATGAACTGTAAGAAAGACTCGCGGCTGTAGGAACGTGAACCACTGATCTATTTTATCTTTGTAAAAAAAGTGGGAAAAGGGGGAGGGGGTGGGGGAGAGCAAACAAGCAAATACGCGCTGTCACCGGCTAAAGGACTGACTATGCCAACTAGCAATGGTCTCATGTGTTCCAAGGAGAAATAAATGTTGGGATTCTTTTTCTCGAAGCACACATTTGTTCTGTGACTCCTGCAGCATTCTCTATCACCAGAAATTCTACGAGCTCACAGTGCCGTTTTCTACAGTCATAACTAAATACTAATTTTAGAAATATTATTCGTTCGTTTGTTGATAACAACGTTACACAAGTAAGAAAATCTGCGAATTAAAATGTATGGGTGTGAAACATCTGTAAATACCAATGCATACGACGCACTTATTTTCTACACATAAATGGTCTAAAAACTATGTGTGTCTTATACAACAGTGATAGATTTTATGTAATCATATTTTTTTTTTTTTCAAAATGGCGGGTCCCAAAATTAACGTGTGTCGCACACGTGGGATCGTCTTGTTCTTAGGGAAATAGGATCCTGGGTAACGAATTAGATATGTGGTATTGCGTAAGCGGAATTCGACAAAGCATGCAGCGAAATTCGTGATTTGTTGCCGCGGTGACTCGAGGACTTTCAGACTTGTGGTTATAGGGAAATACGGTTTAAGTAAAACGATAAGGCTTTAAATCAAAACCTTAAAAGATAAGATAAATTACAGTAGTCATTTCTTCGCCTCGTAATCTGTCAGTGTTGTTGTTGAATGTTGAATTAAGAATCGACATCACAGCACTTGTGACACCTCCATAAGCACTCTGTCGCCATCTTCAGCAGCAAGCGAAGAGTTCCAGTTCGGATGGTACCATTAACTGTTGTAGTTATAGATATCAAAGGTGTTAACTTAAGTACGAAACACTTTGGGGTAGGTGAACACAGTTTCGTCATATAACAGTTAAAATATGGCCGTCACACTTTTGACATTGCATTTTTAAGGTTTTCATTTGAAGTCCACTAGTAGATTTACTGTTTTTGTGTAACGAAATATAGGCAGAAAAGGGGTTAAATGAACAAGCATACATTTCAGACCACCACACAGCGTACTAATCCATCACTATGTGAAATGACAGAAATAGGTGATTAGAAAGCCATGGCCTAGCCAGCTATGCAGAACACACCGCCATGACATCTGACAGTGAGGGATGAAACATTCGACGAGTGCCCGTGAACTGTGACCAGCGGATGAGATACGTTCATCCAGACGTGACCACATAAGACAGGTGACAGAGAAGTGATGGAGAAGGTACGCCAGGAGGAGCGGGAAAGCGGGAATAAAGTCAGAGCCAGGGGCTTGAGAAGTTAGTTAGCCCCGGAACCGCTCGAGAAGAGAGTGAGGGCTAGACCGCTAGAAAGACCGGTTAGGAGAAAACTAGTGCTTTACTTCGTTTAGAAGGTATATATTAAACTTGGAGTTTAGCCAGAACAGTGGTTAAGGAACTCGTAGAGAGTCATACGAATAGCCTGTATCCAGATAATACAGTGTTCATATACTATTGAATTTATGAAGCCTCTATGACTGGAATATTGTAAATAAACAGCTCTTGTGTAATTGTTACATCACTGGCTTTGTTCTTGAGTACGATTGAAGAGAGCTACGAACTATATTCATTCCACTTGGCCGACTTAGGCACATCTATTTCTTGGGGAATGTATAGGCACGACTGTGCCACAAGTGATGAGGATATTTGGATGCCGTGACCAACGACAGTCTTGTTGACATCGACATCTTTAACAGTCAAGACTGCTGTAACAAAATACCAAATAAGCTACCGCAACAAAACGTGAACTAAAAGCACGTTGATGATAGTACCTGCTGAGAAAAAAAAAAAAAAAAACATTCGACAAACCCTTCATCAGATTGGAGAGACGTAAACCAGACCAACAGCCTGCACCACCTTTTGGAGCCAACCGTCTACACTAGAATCAGGGGGACACGCCCGTTCTAGCCCGGAGCAAACAGTCTACACTAGAATCAGGGGGACACGCCCGTTCTAGCCCGGAGCAAACCGTCTACACTAGAATCAGGGGGACACGCCCGTTCTAGCCTGGAGTAAACCGTCTACACTAGAATCAGGGGGACACGCCCGTTCTAGCCCGGAGCAAACAGTCTACACTAGAATCAGGGGGACACGCCCGTTCTAGCCCGGTGCAAACCGTCTACACTAGAATCAGGGGGACGCGCCCGTTCTAGTCTGGAGCCATAATATAAACTTTTCCTAACTTTACACACTCGGAAGATTATAGGAAAGTCAAGAACTGTGAGCTGTCCGATTTTACAAATAGGAACTGCAAAATAAGCGCGATTTTAAAGAACCTTGAACATTAACATTAATTAGTTTAAATATATTGTGATTTTCAATTTACAGTGGTGTAGGGAAAACCTTTTCTTATCTTTCCCTACCTTTCCTATTAACTTAGAAAATAATTCCAGGACAGTGCCGATTTTTTAATTACAGTGTGTTGTGAAAAGAGAATTTTTTTTTTCAGACCGCACTTAACAAGGTAATACGACATTTTTCTGTTTTAAATTCTATTTTAGTTTACATTAGTTAATTTTCCAGGTTTTAATAATGGCATATCAAGGAACAGTGAGAGCACAGTTTAGCAGAGTTTTTAATGAAGTAGCACAGTTAGGTAGACTACTCCGTATTCCATTTTTTATAGAACAAAAAACTGCCCAGCATTGGTCAACAGTAGATAGTCGTAGACAAAGACAGAGAGAAAGAAATAATAACATAGCTACAGTCACTAGAAGTAACGGCGATGTTAATCGACTGTCCGGTTTCCCAGACAGGCGAAATTATGCTAACGAGAGATTGCAATACCCTAGAGACAATCAGTACTGCAGACCAGACAACACAAACGCGTACGAGAAAAATCAAGGTCAACTGAGGTCATGTGTACAAAATGAACGAGGGCATTTTAAAAATTTCCATAGAGCAGACAGGTTGAGAAAATTAGAAAATAATAGACATATAAGAGCACAGGAGCAGTGGCATAATAATAGTAACAGATATCAGAACATAAATAGAGTAGGAAATATCCATGATAATAACCGAAGTCGAGTCAGGTCATGTAATCCAGATTCCAGATTTAGCACGATGAGCACTAATCAAGATTACAGGGCCCACGGTACGACCTATAATCAAGCCAACAAATTCAAAAGAGACAGGTTAAGAAAATTAGGCTATAATAAGAATATAAGATTGCAAAACTTAGGAAATAATCGCGAGGTCAGTAACTGTGACAGATTGGGGCAGGCAGGTAACCAAAACATGTGCGCTGCTTATGATGAGACAAAGAGGTTAGAAGAAATGTTAAAAAACAGAGTGTTAGCTAAATACAGGTCCCAGTGGAAGATACCCAGAGCGCAAAGTAGAGGGAAAGACGGTTCATATGCGCGGCGAAACTATTTCCAGACATTAAACCGTAATTCTAAAAACATGACCTACCCCTCACAAGTCAGTGAATACAAGCTAGGAGAGTTTAATGACAGGAATAACAGGGTACGGTTTTGTAAAAATTACGTTAGAGAACTGAATGCTGTAACAGTAAACGGGACACACGGTCAATACTTTAAAGAAGAAGGGAACATAGAGAAAGAGTTAACACCGACTAAAGTTAAGTCGGAACAAGAAGAAGATGAAGATGGTTGTTTAGCAATGGAATGGTTATGGGAAGTAAACGCGGTAGAAGTAAAAAGGCTAGATAGCAATAGCACACATAGGAAAGTAGAGAGGGTAGGGACAATTAAAGAAAGAAATCAGCAGGATTTGTCTTATAGACAGGTGATGCCTACAGAAGAAGAAGGTGAAGGAATAAATACATTACCGTTTGTAGTTAGTAACATAAAGGTAGATCTATTCTCAGAAAACTACGACGCAGATAGTGAAATTGGGATCACAAACAAAACGGGTCGTAGAATTTTAGTCGCGGTTAGAACCAGGACTAATACTCCGTCTAGTGTGAAAGAATTAAAACCGTCAGAAGTACCAGTTAAATTTACATGTAGTAGTAGAAGAGAAGAAGAAGAAACAGTAGAAACTTCGCCTAACAAAAGAGCAAAACAGGAGACAAGAATGTCGGGCATTAAAAATTCGCATACCGATTTAAACGAGCGGCATGGTTTACAGGAAAATAAAGATGCGAGAAAATCAAATGTATTAGATGGAAATTTACACGGAAATAAAAGTAGCAAGAAGTGTCGTAATGAAGTGGCATCTACCGAATATAGCAAAATTAATAAGATGTTCCGATTTATTGCTAACTTATCATTTAAGAAAAGAAAAAACACAGATCACTAATAAGACAGAAGAAGACATAGAACTAGAACAGTTAGCATCCACTACAGTTAGTAGGCCAGAATCATCAGGGGGTAGACTGAATTTATACCCTGAGTAAACCATACATTAATTACAGCTCCCCCCCCCCCTCCCTTTTCCCATGACTGACTGAAAAGGGATCATTCGTTAAAATGGTTCAATAAATGTGGGATTGTAGGGTGTATAACAAGTAATTAGTTTCATTAATTACAATTTACGTACGCTATATTGCTGTGTACAGAGGTACCGCGCTCGCTACACATATTCTGTTGTTGTGTCTACATGTCATTTGTACGACAAGATTAAATATATATCGTTGTTTTGTCCTTACAATTTAATATTTACATTTGGTTTTGCACTATGAACGTTTTTTTTTTTATCGTGTTGTACTCTCCCGGACAAGTGAAAATCCACACGTTCGGTTGTGGGTGAAGATTACAATACCTACATGTTTTTATGTTCGCTAAGAGAGTTACTGGCCACAAAACCTCTCTTATACATTCTATCAGAATGATGACTGATTTGAGTTTAACCAGACTTTACGGAGGTACACAGTTAAAAACGTACTTGGCGATAAGCCAGTCCAAAGCATGACATGATTGGTAACTGAATATAGGCCGGCTATTTCTTTACAGAAGATGCGATATGCATTAAACAGAGGAAGCAACCTCTTAGGGAAGCAACAATAAACGCTGTGGACTATCACAGTAGATAAATGCCTGTAAATACAGGTGGTGGCATTGTACATTCGACTTGAGGAAATGCTACGATTGTTTCTGAGAAATTTCTCTCCAATTAATATACCTAACGGTATAAGAATTATTTATACTCTGTAAAGGTTATACCTTATTATTCAATCTATGTTGACTTTCTCAGAGATTCTGTTTTCATCCTTTCTTGGGGAGATGACATTTTCGAGTTTTATTTTATTGATAACTGGGGATACATGGCATGTCATTTCTTGTATACAATGTTTTCTGGTTTGAGTTTATAAAGGAGGAATACAGATACTATTCCTTTATACTTCAGACAACTCCGCACATTCATTAGGGATACCAGTGAATAAGAGGTCGTTATGCTAATACAACGAGGGAGTTGTATCGTTTTTTTTTTATGTCTTTAGAATTATTGACTATTAGTTATTGTATGCATGTCACGTTTTCATTATACTGCATGAATTTTATGATGTTACATGTTATGTTGTATGCTTTCATTACGTGGCTAGATGTTCACATAAGGTTTAGTTAGGTAGCGGGTATAATTAGAGTAGTTTTTTTATAAAATTGAAGATAGGAAACAATTTTGTTAAAAAGTGTGAAGGGCGAATGTAACGAAATATAGGCAGAAAAGGGGTTAAATGAACAAGCATACATTTCAGACCACCACACAGCGTACTAATCCATCACTGTGTGAAATGACAGAAATAGGTGATTAGAAAGCCATGGCCTAGCCAGCTATGCAGAACACACCGCCATGACATCTGACAGTGAGGGATGAAACATTCGACGAGTGCCCGTGAACTGTGACCAGCGGATGAGATACGTTCATCCAGACGTGACCACATAAGACAGGTGACAGAGAAGTGATGGAGAAGGTACGCCAAGAGGAGCGGGAAAGCGGGAATAAAGTCAGAGCCAGGGGCTTGAGAAATTAGTTAGCCCCGGAACCGCTCGAGAAGAGAGTGAGGGCTAGACCGCTAGAAAGACCGGTTAGGAGAAAACTAGTGCTTTACTTCGTTTAGAAGGTATATATTAAATTTGGAGTTTAGCCAGAACAGTGGTTAAGGAACTCGTAGAGAGTCATACGAATAGCCTGTATTCAGATAATACAGTGTTCATATACTATTGAATTTATGAAGCCTCTATGACTGGAATATTGTAAATAAACAGCTCTTGTGTAATTGTTACATCACTGGCTTTGTTCTTGAGTACGATTGAAGAGAGCTACGAACTATATTCATTCCACTTGGCCGACTTAGGCACATCTATTTCTTGGGGGATGTATAGGCACGACTGTGCCACATTTGTTGTTGTTGTTGTTGTTATTGTTGTCGTTGTATGGTCAGATTGGCTTCTTAGTGGTTACTCGACAAGTAGCCCTAGGTGTCTGTATAGTGAACTGGTCGAGCAGCTAGTTTCTGGCTTTTATGCTCCCAGGTTCGTTTCACGGAGGTGAAACTGACGACTGTAGCTCTTTAAAGACACAACGGGATCTCTATTGGAGCTACTGAGTTCGTACTGTATGTGACAATTTCGGTAGTCTGCTAATATTTTTGCATAAATAGACAGCCCTAGGGGATAAACTCTGGTGCACTGAATCTTATCTCCCTGACTTCAACTTTACTTACATCACCATCATGGTCCGTGCTGGTAAACGCAGGCTGTCTTATTTCGCAATTCTCACACGATCACCAAAATCACAGATCAGGTCAATGTTTTTGTCTCGCCTCATCCATCTGGCCAAGCCATGAAGATATTTCTCTCTGGGCATTGCTCTAACTCTCTTTCCATCCATCTTACCACTTGTTACCAAGTTCTCGGGTCCAATCCTTCACACAACTCGTTTAGTTATTTTGATAGGCCTTTCACTTGTCACCTTTAGGACTGCTTCTTTTTTTTTCTTTTTTTTTTATCCCTTCATTCTTCTCAAAAACTAATGTCGCGAGTAAATATTTTAGCTTGTTTGCTTATTTTCCATGTCTCGCCTACAATGTTTTTACAATAACTGTATTAAAGAAGAAACTAAATATAATACTAACTGATTACAAAGCTCAACGGAGAAAAGGTTAAAAACGTGCATGAATATTACTGAACGTTTCGTCGCATCTTTATGAAATGACGAAAAAAAAAAAGACTATTTGCAAGCCTACTAGGTCAAGATAGAACCAGGCATATTTAATAAGAGCAAATGAGGTCTTTAAAAGCCACAGTCACACGTTGTGGGCTAGTAACTCAATAATGATAAACCATTTCGTGCAGAGATAGAAAACACATGACAGATGCAAGACATAAACTTATTAGAACAATTAGAAATAAACAATGTTTTTTGGTTTACCAAGGTGTATGAATTATGTTTACCAAAAGAAAAAAAAGAAATATACATTGACAAGTGTCGCTAACCCACAATTTCTATTAGCCCACAAAGCATACACCCCAACA
>CAJHNH020001121.1:85000-112500 GCA_905116865.2 Candidula unifasciata
ATGTAATCAACAGGGAGTCCAAGAAATGGTGGCCTTATTCAACTGCACGGGATAGAAGGAGCTAGAAAAGTAAGAACTGAAAGAAGTAAGTGGCGAGGCCGGTTACCCCGGCAACCACTGGATACATAAATGAAACAGTTTTACTAAAGGTGCTGCTGGCTAAGTCATACCTCAGAGCAGCTGCACACAACGAGCACCCTCTGTATGAAGCTTTGGCTGCAGTTGACGACAGACACAATAAGACAAGCATGCATGCTGGGGAACATTGGGCAAGGAGAGGAGTGGGTCTGAGTACCAGAGGAACAGCCTGACATGTGTAGGGTTATGCTCACATTCGACCGGGAGTGCAGAGAGTGGCCAGCGTGTGCTACGAAGGTGTAAGTTCAACAGTTGATTCACGATAATTCACGCCCAGGTGATCTGATTGTTTATACAGATGGTTCGG
Source organism: Candidula unifasciata (assembly GCA_905116865.2). Lineage (NCBI taxonomy): Eukaryota > Metazoa > Mollusca > Gastropoda > Stylommatophora > Geomitridae > Candidula > Candidula unifasciata. Next base: position 85,446 of record CAJHNH020001121.1, read on the forward strand.
TGTTGAAATGAAAGAAAAGTGCCAGGGAGTTCGTCGCGACAGCCAATAGAAAATATTTAGTGCATAACAGCCTTGCATTCGACACCACAACTTCTAGTATGCTAGTGGAGGTGGAGGCGGTAACTGCAGTTTTCCGGTGGCTAGAGAACAAGATTCATACACATGTCGTAATTGTACCAGACTTTGAAAGCATGCGGAGAAAGGTGAAGACAGGGATGCTTTGAGCAGTGTTAATCTTCAGTGGGAAGATCCCGGGAAGTGGGCACACTTTGGATCTTTTCTCCGCGCTATCCCGGAGTGGTGGGGAATGAACAGGCAGAACGATTGGCTGCTATCTATCTATCTATCTATCTATCTATCTATCTATCTATCTATCTATCTATCTATCTATCTATCTATCTATCTATCTATCTATCTATCTATCTATCTATCTATCTATCTATCTATCTATCTATCTATCTATCTATCTATCTATCTATCTATCTATCTATCTATCTATCTATCTATCTATCTATCTATCTATCTATCTATCTATCTATCTATCTATCTATCTATCTATCTATCTATCTATCTATCTATCTATCTATCTATCTATCTATCTATCTATCTATCTATCTATCTATCTATCTATCTATCTATCTATCTATCTATCTATCTATCTATCTATACTATCTATCTATCTATCTATCTATCTATCTATCTATCTATCTATCTATCTATCTATCTATCTATCTATCTATCTATCTATCTATCTATCTATCTATCTATCTATCTATCTATCTATCTATCTATCTATCTCGCTCGCTCGCCTCAACATTCAAGGAAAAGTTTCCCTCTGGTTAGCTGCGTGTCTTGCCTTTCCCTCGTCTCAAGTGGTTCCTAGAGCCGGCACACATTGCCCGCTGCATCATACTATCCTGAGAAGGGATTTTAGGGCCTTTTGTTCACCTTTTTACGTCTCCCACAGGCGTGAGATCAGTTCTGCCTTGTGCAGTTGCAGTATGTCCCCATTCTGGGCTAATCCAGCCAGTCTGTCTGCCTGCTAATTGTCAAACCCCCCTACACGGGCAGCAAACAATATCTTTGTAACTTGCGCCAGCCACGACCTCTGGATTAATGCGGTCCATTCCATACGAAGAGCAAGGCAGGGAGCTTTCGTACATGAAGTAACCAGTAAATGCCAAACTTCATTAGCTGCTTCTTACGACATGAATGATTTGTTGACTGCAGATCCTGTAAATGATATATCCAACCAGTTCTGTCATTAGTTGGCTGACTTTGCACGATAACAAATATTTATTGCTTTATTTATTGCCTCTGGTAACATCCTGAGGTTCTTTCGTAATATCCACGTCCAGCTGTATCTTTCAGTCCTGCCAACTGAACCACGGTACATTTTCGGGGAGTCCCCCTCGAAAATAGGTTACTGGCATCGTTTCCATGTTGCACTGTGTGACATCTTAATATGTTTACAAAGTCCTGTGTTCTAAACGTATTCGTATTACAAATCTACAAGCGGATATTGTAAAGTGGATATACATCAATTTTAATTTTGATTTTAATTCACGGAAGACAGTCGTGTCACTGTTTCTAGTCAGTAGTTCGGATTTCTGCGAACTGGCTGTTTATTACTTTTCTACTTTAAATGTAGAAATCTTACTTTTAGGGATAATACAAACAGGTAATTTAGAAGCCATATCTGGAGAATATCGACAGTTGTCAGGTGCAAACTATCTTGTGTTTGAAGAAAACTATTGCTTTCATATTGACTATGCATAAATGGTGCAACCACACTGTGGATAAATTGTGTCAAGATATTTCGGAGCTCTAGGTAAGTGAATGAAAATAATATTTAATTCACTAACTAACCTCTCACAGCAAGTCACTCTTTGCCTCTTTACTAATTGTTGACTAACAGTATAATTATATGTTGTAGCAGTACACTAATAATATTAATCCTTAACCATTTGACTTATGCTTCGCGAACACTGGCTGTAAACTCTTGCGGAAATTTCTGGTAGTTCATCGACTTCTTTTGCATGTTTGCAGTTCTACGGTCTGTTAATTTTTGTAAACTGGCTTTTGTTTTGCCTCGCAAACACTAGCTGTAAACTCTTGCGGAAACTTCTGGTAGTTCATCGACTTCTTTTGCATATTTGCAGTTCTACGGTCTGTTCATTTTTGTAAACTGGCTTTTGCTTTGCTTCGCGAACACTGGCTGTAAACCCTTGCGGAAGCTTCTGGTAGTTCATCGACTTCTTTTGCATATTTGCAGTTCTACAGTCTGTTAATTTTTGTAAACTGGCTTTTGCTTTGCTTCGCGAACACTGGCTGTAAACTCTTGCGGAAACTTCTGGTAGTTCATCCACTTCTTTTGCATATTTGCAGTTCTACGGTTTGTTAATTTTTGTAAACTGGCTTTTGCTTCGCGAACACTGGCTGTAAATTCTTGTGGACACTTCTGGTAGTTAATCGATTTCTTTTGCATATTTGCAGTTCTACAGTCTGTTAATGTTTGTAAACTAGCTTTTGCTTTGCTTCGCGAACACTGGCTGTAAACTCTTGCGGAAACTTTTGGTAGTTCATCGACTTCTTCGCAATGGTAAGGAATTGATTTCATCCAACAAGATGAAACTGGACAAATTTGTTTGTGTTGTTTGTACCTTGAGGATACATATTTAGTAGTGCTATAAGTACTGTTAAGAAAACTACTCTGGGTGAAAAAATGTATTGCACTTATCAATTCCATACTGATTGTGCTTGTTTACTAATTATTAAAAAACAGTATAATTATATGTTGTAGTAGTCTACTAATAATAATAACCATCAATTATTTATATTTATGTTATGTATGATATGTGTATGTTTCAAAGCAGTATTTGTATGCGCTAAATTTGATAAAGTACAAATGTCACCCCTCCCCCCCCCCCCCCCCCCGCGCTCCTCTGATGCAACAATACCCTCTCGGAATCAAAGAGTTAGCACTGATATTTCTTTACTTTTGCTGGAATAACTGTTAGTTTTCATCTAAACGTTATTGATGTTTATGTTCATGTTGACTGTAGCAAAAGCATTTTTGTTTGTCTGTAAGAGCTTTTATTGTTATATTTATTCGGCACACTTATTTACCTTAAAAATGACGTATAGTTTTATAAAATATGTAGAAAATTAATGAAACTGTAGTTTAATTTGTGTATACATCTCCTCGATAAAAACTGTTAACACAGAAGGACTCAATTCTTGCACAAGAACGGGAATCCCCGTTGACGCAGTTGGCCTATTTATATCTAAAGATGGCCGTGGTAATATCCTACTCCAAGACTAGGTTTTCCGGCTTTCGGATGATTTAAACGACCTTAAAACATCTAGAACTGGCCCTAACCTCAACCCACCTACGTTGTACGAGAGAGTGCAGCCTAGGTCCCACGACTGTAATCAGCCTAGGTCCCACGACTGCATGCAGCCTATCTACCACCCCCTGAAATATTAGACTGTTCCGTGACCTGTGGATTTCCCCTGTTTGGGGTAGGATATTGAGACACACCCATCCTGATGTATATAGGTGCGGGGGAAGGGACTAGCCGTTACGGGTACCCTAATTATAACATCACTAGTGGTTTAACGGGGTGTTTGGTATCTGTTTTGTTGGTGCGCCATCCAGATTGAGATTCGTTAATCTAATGATGGAATGATAAACCCAGAGGGGACATAACCACCTACTGAACGTAAAATCACCACAAACGTGCACACACAGACACCCACGCACACACACACACACCCACACACACCCACACACACACACACCCACCCATACACACACCCATACACACACACCCACACACACCAACACACCCACACATACACCCACACACCCACACACCCCCCACACACACACCCCACACACACCAACACACACACACCCAAACCCACACTCACACCCACACACCCACCCACACACCCACCCACACATCCACACACATACACACACCCACATACCCACACCCCCACACACCTATACACACCCACACACACCCACACACACACCCACATACCCACACACACCCACACACACACCCACACACACATCCACACACACACACCCACACACACACCCACACACACAGACACACACACACACCCACACACACACACACACACACACACACACACACACACCCACACCCACACACACACACACACAGGTAGGGTTGGTTCTGCAACTTCCTCTAAAGGACACGCAACTAGACTTTTTTTTTTAAACTTGATTTAAAAAAAATTAATTTAAAAATGCACTGGCTAATAAAAAAAATGAGTACCAGATGATGTCTGGGGAAGTAAAGGCTGCCGGCAAGATGTTGACACCATCACCCACTGAGAGCCACTTCGTCTGTAAATATGAGAGTTCAGCACTATAAGCCCTATGGTTTCCTTCTGTAAAGGACATTTCCACGCTTTCCGCTGTATTGGGCGAAACCTATGTTTTACAGATCTATTGGCAGTGGGTGGGTGATTTGCTCAACATCCCGCCGGTCGCCTTTACTTTCCAGGACCTTGCATGGTACTATTTTAGGCTAGCACGACCTGGGGAGATGAGTTCGTTTCTCACACTTTGATATGGTAAGCATTCCAAGTCCATGATCTATTACCGACGGGATCGAATGCTGGAACATTGTGAACAACATTCCTAGTTGCATATTCATTGCTGCCGTAACCTTAAGTACATTGAGTCCTCTATAGCATGTCACAGCATCTGCCTCCACATGTTTCCCGTAGGACATGTTTCTATCAAAATGGCCCAGGTACCTCACTTTGTTTTCTCTTTTGATATTTCTATCACTAATTGTGAGACTTAGGGCATCAGCTGTTTTAATTCTATTGTCCATACACCAATTTCTGAACGCCAGCCAGTAGCTGTTGATAACATTGCATTTACAATCTAGATGCGTGAATTCAGAATGCGATAGATGTTTGTTGCACGTCCCTAGATTTTTAATATGCCTATTCGAAACGAATACTGCGTTCGTTATCTTAAACGTGGTTTGATATGTTTACTTCAGCCGAATTGATTGAACCGACTTGCTGGTATCAGTTGCAAAACACAGATGCGATTTTAGATGTGATGGGAGGTTTCGTTCCTGAATTGGAACATAGCTGGGAAAATCTTAGCAATCGGTAGTGGTTGACTGCTCAGCAATACACACGCAGACAGACGTATGAATAATCCAGTTTTAACATATAAATGTGAATCCTGGACAATCGGTAGACAGGACAAACAATTTCATGAGGCTTTAGAGATGTGGTTTTACAGTAGAGTAAAGAAAATACCTTGTACAGCTAAAAAGAGCAACCAAGAGGTTTTGAAAGAGGCGGAAGCCCTAAGACAACTTATCACAGACACCAGAAGGAGACAGTCATCATTTTTGGGCCATGTTATGAGAAGAGGGAACATAGAACATGTTGTGACCACTGGAAAGATCTGTGGAATGAGAGATAGAGGAAGACAACGAGAGAAGATTCTTGAAAGTCTTGTTGCATGGCATGGAGGTGTGTCAGCACACGAACTGAGACATACTGAAGGAGCTCGCGGAGTGTGGAGAGACATGAGTACCCAAGCCCCCAAGCCAAATAGCAAGGCACCTGATGATGATGATATGGTCAAGATAACGCTGGTGGCCTTTACAGGCTAGCGAAGTAACGGACCATTCTTATACTATACTGTTGTTGTTGTTGTTGTTGTTGTTGTTGTTGTTGTTGTCCACGACTTCACGCATATTTGATCTAGACCAGCAGATTATGGACCAATTGGAACTTGGTTGTTGATATGTTCAACACCAAGCCAGCCGCCCTGACCTCAACAGACGTTACCTGGTTCCCATTTAAGGCCTAATCGAGCTGGCAACCAATGTCATTTACAAGAACAACAACAACCACAAAAGTCCGGCTCCATCAGGATCTAAACCCACGTACTATGAATTCACTGACCACGGTCTAGCGACTACACCACAGCGGGTACTTTCAATCTGTGATATTTTGATTTACCCATTTGCGATTTGTTCGATCTAACAGCCCTATACATATGTAAGACGCGGCAAGTGTATATCGAAAGCGAAGTATTGCAGGGGCGGCGATGGAGCAAAATAGTACAATCATCGATCAAGATTTGACAGTAAATGTACATTGGCCACATAAAGCGATCTAGATCCCCTGTTGAAACAAATGCTGAAGGTAAAAGTGGTCTGGAAACGTGTAAAAGAAGAACAAAAATCAGCGAGAGTGAACAACACAGACTGAACGCAAAGCGTCATGTACGAAAATCATCTAGACCAGTGGTTTTCAAGTTGGGGACAGTGTGTCCGTCCTGGGAGAGAGGGCGGGGGGGGGGGGGGGGGGGGGGTGGGGGGGGGAGGAAGAGGGGAATGTCAAATGGGCGTTACGAAATTGTGAAACTGAGTTCATTTGTGCTTGTAATGTTCTGCTACATTAACATTTTTGTTTGGAGTTTAATTGTAAACAAAACTGTTTTTAAAACTGATTGATAATGCAAACATTTGAAGACGCTATTTTAGTTGACACTTTAGTGTATGTTGATATGCTTCTTTAAAGTCTCCTAAATAGTGTTTTGGACTTTTCTTTCTTGTCCTTCTCCTTTTCTTCACAACTTCTGTTTTTAACGTTGTGGGTGGAAAAAAAAAAAGGGGGGGGGGGGTGACTGGTTGAGTTCTTCCTATGTACTTGAGGGAGCGCCATCTGAAAAGGTTGAAAACCACTAATATGGACGCACAGAAGAAGGTTTTGATAATAAATTACTGTAGACTTTCCGCGTGGATATGTAATTTCATGATGGGGATGATGGCGATGATGATGATGGATCTTAAATCTAATCCTGCCGTAAATATGTACAGTAGTAAGCTTTTCCCATTTTCTAGGTCACTAGCCTAATGAAATATAAGAACATAATGTTTGCTGAACAAAAATCGAGCGCTGATATCGTTATTTTTAATGACCAAAGAGCCTAGAAAACCTAATAGTTGCGTAAGGAATAGAGCGCTGTGATAGTCTAATGATGACAGATGTGTCTGGTCAAACCAATATTCCAGGGTCAATGCTCGCATGGTGAAGTGAAACGCTAGGATCAACTATGACCGCAAATGTAAAATCAGGGGTTTAGCTGAGGTCGGTTCACAGTGTCAGATGTTGAAATGGATCTCATTAGACATCGTAGAGAGTTATAGTTGTTGTCGCTGAAGTTGTTGCTGTTATTGTTGTTCTGTAGTTGTAGTTGTTGTTGTTATTGCTGTTCTTCTTCTTCTTCTTCTTCTTCTTCTTCTTCTTCTTCTTCTTCTTCTTCTTCTTCTTCTTCTTCTTCTTCTTCTTCTTCTTCTTCTTCTTCTTCTTCTTCTTCTTCTTCTTCTTCTTCTTCTTATTCTTCTTCCTTCTTCTTATTATTTCTTCTTCTTGATTCTTCTTTCTTTCTTCTTCTTTAGAGTCTCTTCTTCTTCTTCTTCTTCTTCTTCTTCTTCTTATTCTTCTTCTTCTTATTATTCTCCTTCTTCTTCATTCTTCTTCTTCTTCTTCATCTTCTTCTTCGTCTTCTTCTGTATTCTCGTAGGATTTCTTATTCTTATTTCTTCCTCTTCTCTTCTTCTTCTCTTCTTCTGTATCCTTCTTCTTTCTTCTTCTTCTTCTTCTGCTTCTTCTCTTGATCTTCTTCTTCTTATCTTCTTCTCTTTTCTTCTTCTTATTCTTCATTATTCTTCTTCTTATTTCTTCTTCTTCTTTTCTTCTTCTTCTTCTCCTCTTCTTCTCTTATTCTTCTTCTCTTTGCTTCCTCTCTTCTTCTTCTTCTTCTTATTCTTATTCTTTCTTTCTTATTCTTAGAATTTCTTCTTCTTCTTCTATTCTTTCTTAGCTTCTTCTTCTTCTTCTACTGCTTCTTCTTCTTCTTCTTTCTCTGACTCTGATTATTAGGATTTTCTTCTGTATTTTCTTATTTCTCACTTCTTTCTCTTCTCTCTCTTCTAGGATTCTTCTTCTTGTTTCTACTTCTTCTTCTTCTTCTTATTTCTGATTTCTTATCGTTTTCTTCTTTTTTCTTTTCTTCTTCTCTTCTTCCTTATTCTTCTTATTCTCTTCTTTTTCTTCTTCTTCTCGAACTCTTCTTCGTATTAGTCTTCTTCTTTCTTCTACTCTTCTCTTCTTCTTCTTCTTCTTCTTCCTTCTTCTTCTTATTCTTCTTACTTCTTCTTCTTCTTCTGCTTCTCTTCTTTTTCCTTCGTCTTCTTCTTCTTCGTCTTCTACTTCTTCTTCTTCTCCTTCTTCTTCTTCTTCTTCTTCTGCTCTTCTCTTCTTCTTCTTCCTTTTCTTCTTCTTCTTCTTCTTCTTCTTCTTCTTCTTCTCTTCTTCTTTTTCTTATTCCAGTCTTCTTTCTCTTCTTTTTCTTCTTCTTCCTGCTTCTTCTTCTTCTTCTTCTTCTTACTTCTTCTTTCTTCCTTCTTTCTTCTTCGTTCTTCTTCTCTTCTTCTCTTCTTCTTCTTTCTTCTTCTTCTTCTGCTCTTCTCTTCTCGCATTAGATGAAGCGGTTTGAACGCTTAGAATATTATGTTACTCAAGACAAGACTCACCGTGTCGTGTTGGAACGCCGAAATCTGAACTTTGGCCTTAGATCTCCTGATTTATGTGTACTTCTCTTACCCAGAGTCTACTGGAGTCTGCTGTCATCAGACATAATGAAATATCCTGAAGAAAATCACAACTGACTGCATTCTCCTTGTCTATTCTTCAATTCTTGCCACACCTCCAGATGGTTTAAAACCTACAGTACGAAAGGGGCCTATGGGTGAATAAGAAAAAGCGTTGATAATATGAGTCATTTTATTTTGCACAATGTGTAGACCCCGGAACACACAAGAAAATTGGACTGAGCTGAAATCACCTCAGCGTTTTATATAGGAAACATTGATCATATATTCTTGTATTGGATGTAAATCGATTGATTAAAAAAAAAAAAAAAAAATTTAACACCAGTAAAACGTATACATATGAGTCTGGTATTACGTGTCCATTGCGCCACTGGTGGACAAAGGGGATCTTCACTTTACTGTTAACAAAGCTTTTTTTAGTAGAAAAATAGTGCCGGTACTCATCACAAAATGTCTCAAACGGTACCGGTATTCACATCAAAGGGTCTAAACAAGATGCCGGTACTCACCACAAGTGTCTAAACAAAGTGCCGGTACTCGCAACAAAGTGTCTATACAAGGTGCCGGTATTCACATCAAAGTGTCTAAACCAGGTGCCGGTACTCACAACAAAGCGTCTAAACCAGGTTCCGGCACTTACCACAAGTGTCTAAACAAGGTGCCGGTACTCGCAACAAAGTGTCTAAACCAGGTGCCGGTACTCACCCCAAAGTGACTAAAAGTTGCCGGCACTCACCACAAAGCATCTAAAAGCTGCAGATACTCACCACAAAGCATCTAAAAGCTGCAGATACTCACCACAAAGCATCTAAAAGCTGCAGATACTCACCACAAAGCATCTAAAAGCTGCAGATACTCACCACAAAGCATCTAAAAGCTGCAGATACTCACCACAAAGATTCTAAAAAGGTGCCGGTATTCACCACACAGTTTCTAAAAAGGTGCCGGTATACACCACAAAGTTTTCAAAAGGTGCCGGTGTTCAACACAAAGTTTCTAAAAAGGTGCCGGCATTAACCAAAAAGTTTCATAAAAAGTGCCGGTATTCACCATTAAGCGCCTGTTACAGAAACGCTGAAATAAAATGGTGCATAATAAAGGTGTCAGAACTGAAGGGAAAATCGCTGACTGTTGATACAACAATTAGAAAGGTGTCCCTGTCATTACCGCAGTATTTACCACTTGTAGGGACGGGATTAGGAGTAAAGGGGGGGGGGGGGGGGGGGGGGGGGGGGGAGATGAGCCTGATAACCCCAAGCCGCTTATCTAGTACTTGTACTTTTGCCCCGGGCAGAAAAGAAAAACTAGAATTACCTTACAGAGGATCGAACCAGCGGGTCCAGCCTGAGAACAACTCAATACCTTTTCAAACAGCTGTAAATTACGATGATATAGTCAAAAAACCTTTAACTCCATTGAAGTATTCACAATTGCTATATCGTAAGAGAAGATACCGTTAAGATGATGAAACATAGTATAAGTCGGTAGCGGAGTTGTATCTGCCACAAACAAGCACTGAAACCACCACAGACATGAGTTGATAGACACATGGAGAAGATTCTACATGCACTCACATCAAGCGATCAGACAACACAAGTTTCCATCGGCGAGGCCAAAACCTGGCCGCGAATCTTCTCGCCTGGAACCCCAGCAGTAGGCGGGAGACCGCCGCACATTTCATTAGAGAGATGAGAAACAGAGCAGGAGAGAAAGAGAGAAAGAGAGGGGCGAGAGACGGGGCGGGGGGGGGGGGTGGGGGCGAAGACAGAGAGAAAGAGAGGGAAAGGGAGGAGTGTGTGTGTGTGTGTGTGTGTGAGAGAGAGAGAGAGAGAGAGAGAGAGAGAGAGAGAGAGAGAGAGAGAGAGAGAGAGAGGCAAGTGAGAAAGTAGGTGCATGAAAAGTTTGCTATGAGTTTGAAAGAACGGAAGCGAATAATATCTGGCACTAAAACACGCTACAGTTTGATTGAATAAAAAGATGGTTAGAAACAAAGGCGACCTTTCCTCTACGCCAGCTATGATTTTGTGTAGAAGAAATCGCTTTTATCCATTCTTATACTTTCATTTAATTCGTTCACAGTGTTTCTTGTGATAATCTGTTATGTCTTTATTTTTGCTGTCACTGACTGTAAGCTTTGTTATAAACTTCTGGTTGTTCGTCCACTTCTGGACTTTAGTCTTGTTCTAGAATTTGTGTTTTGTTGCACATCCGTTTTACAGATCTGGTTTGATTCTCAGCCAATGCTCTATGATTTTAAAAGGAAAATACATCTCTCATTAGTCGACTTTTATGACATGCTTAATTTAGGAAAGTGGGTCCATTCTTCTCCCCCTTCTGACCCACTCCCCCCCCCCTCCTCCAACCCTCCACCAAATGGGTACAGGAAACCATACGATGAGTCGCGTTCGATTAAAACTTGGCCATTCATTCTCAACCCCCTTAAAGTGCACGCCGAACTGTAATAGAATTATAGATCTGCCACGTGTATCAAGTTAGTGGTCCAGAGTCAAATCTCAATGACGACATACTTCTTTTCCAGGCGGGCGTTGAGCCTTTATGGCAGCATGGCTGCTTGGTGAGTTTGAGAATGTTCTGAAAATATACGTTAGAAAAGGACAGGGCATGTGAGCACCAGTTCATTATGTTTTTGTCTAGTGCGTAAACTAAAGCTGCGAGGTGAATGGAAAGCGAAGACAAGGGTTGATTTATTGAATGTTTAGGATGTTATTTACACTCTCATCAAAACTTGAAGGACAAAAAAAAAAGACATCGCAATTTCTTAACATCAAAAGAAAAGGTGGAAAACATAACCCTTGGTGTTGATTGCTGCAGATATCACCTCTCCATTTTCCCCAGTTAATCTTCCGAATAATCCTATATCCGGTTGGTGATCCCGACGAGTTTGTAGGTCTGCCTGTAAGTGAATTATGTCACCCTCGTTGTCCTGGTGTACCTTGTGGTCTACTCGCATTTAACTAATTTGGTTGTATTTTGTTTCTTCAATGTCTGTCATTCACCTCTCATGCCCTAGCAACTGCAGTCTATCAGTCATCACCATGTCGGCAGTACTCCTAACTAGGATGATCGCAATATGTGGAGCTGAAAACTGGACATTCGACTAATATTCTGAGCTGAAAAAAGGACTTCCCAAGCAAGTCAGTTTAACCTCAGCCTTTTATTTATGTCACCGGGATGAAAGAGTTAATTACTCGCTTAACAATAGTACTGAAACCTGAACTATGGTGGCCGAGAAATAATGAAACAATATGATTGAGTCGAAAAACAATTTACAGCAAATATTCCCATTATTCCATTCTCTGGTATTGAAGTACTAAAATCTATGAAACCTAATAAGGTCTACGGATATAAATGTGGGTTCTAGTTTCAAGCTTATGCTGAAATATTTATAACACAGAACAAACATTTTTTGTAGGGACACACCTAAAAAAATCGGGTCTGTCTGGTGAAAACAAGACGTTTGGTCACTCTATCAGTGGTTCTCAACTTGTGGGTCGCGGCCCCTTTTCAGGTCAAACGACATTTTTACAGGGGTCGCATTAGACATTTTCACTGAAGTTATGAAGTAGCTACGAAATTTATTGTATGGTTGGGGGGTCACCAAAACATGAAGAACTGTAATAAAGCGTCGCGGCATTAGAAAGGCTGACAGCCATTGCTCTAACAGATTATGAAAAGGGTTGTTGCTTGCTACACTCTAGCCTTCGCTGTTTTTTTTTAATATATTTATCCCTTCTGGTTTTGCTTAAGGTCTCAGAGCCATGTGGAACAATTGATCTTATCAGTGATTTACACGCGGTTGTCTTAGTGTTACGGGTTAGACCACTTGATATAGTGAGGCGTGGCGTATTTCCAGATTGTACTCTAGAATGTATTGCTTCTATACATATTTTTCCTCCACTCCCTCCAAACCTGCCGGTCGTAATGTTTCGTCTCTAAATTCTGGTCCCACCAAAGGTCGACCTAGCCTGAAAGGGTTAGCAAACAGTCCTGGGAGGTAAAGACGGCCGGCATGATGTTGACCAAATCACCCACCGAGCGCCGATTGGTCAATAAAACATAAGCCTAATCGTATTTTCCTCCTACAAATGCATGGGAAAGGGTCTGTTAGTTCACCTTGGTTCCTGCTACATTCACTCATTGATGTCTGCGTCACAGCGCAACAGGCAGCCATGGATAGCCTGCAGTTGTGATCCATTACCCAGATTGGAGACGGTAACCTGTTTGAAAACCGAATAATCTACTTTCGCTTCAACGCGAACTTTTACTTTTTGTTGTGGCTGGAGAATAGGAATCATCACTATCGACAGCACTTAAATATACATTAAACATTAATAAGATTACTCAATATACAGGTATTGATCAGGAAGCATACCTTAAAATCATATAAGTAATACATGTGTAGAAGGATTCAATAGACAACAAAGCAATTAAAAGATGCATATTCTAAATAGACCGGACTGGGATATTCACTGTTTTGTGTTTGTCAAAATGACTGAGCTACTGTACAACAGACAGCTGCCAACATTATTATTATTATTGTTTTCTGTTTGTTTTTATTTTTTTTTGGGGGGGGGGGGGAGGGGGGATCTCGAGGGTCATGGAGACTCATGGCTGTAGTGGCTAAGACTCTCGGGTTAGTTGAGCACACCAGCTGTTCCCCCTTGTGAGTCTCTGGGTCTAGCCCTAATAGAAAAAGGGCGCACTCAGGTGGTAAGTCGTCTGACCTGGTAAACCTGTCTATAGTCAAGACAGTTGTGCGTAACCGAAAAGGCACGCCCTTCATGAGGTGACCTCGTTAACCAGGACCCTGCGGTCTTGGGACAAAACACAACGGATCTAGAGGAGACAACCTCAATTTGACACCAAAAAAAAAAAAAACTAAGCCTAAAGCTGAACTACCTGCTGAGAGGCTGAATGGCTGTGGGATAGACAGTCGTGATCGTGGATGTCTGGTCCATGGGAGGGGCGACGCCAGGCCTATGGACTTCATAAGGACATCCATTGCCTCTTCCCTAACAGGCAGGCTCTAATATGGTGACCGGTTACTTTCTGCTCCATGTTTTATTTATGTCGCTGGAGCTATGGAGCATGTGTTCTGCTCTTGACGTCCTTTTCAGCAAGCAGCGAAGATAGATTGAAGAGGAGAAAACAAGGAAATGGTGAGAGAAGAAAGCAGAGAAATAGAAGGACAGGAGCCAGAAGATTTAGGCTAAAAACAGAACGGTTGGGGTCCAATCATGTGAGAATGTGCTTTTGGAACTGTCGTAGTGCCAAAGAGAACCCAAACTAGAGAGGTTAATTTACGACTTTGATGTCGTCAAGCTTCAAGAGCTGAATGCAGACAAACATCATTGCCTTAGATATGTCAGCTACGTAAACCCTGCTGGACATCATGGGATACATGGGCAATGTCTGCTTGAAACTTGTGGTGCTTGACCTGAGTCTCTGGAACATAATTAATGTATATGCTGCCATGGGCTCTTTAGTTACAAAATAACAGTGGGACTGGCTGAAAGACCTAGAGGAGATTCCTGGCAACAGGCTCGTCATTTGTGTGGATTTTAATGCGCGGAACAATGAATTTGACATTTCTGGGGAAAACCGTCAGTGAGTTGCACCTGCTGACGCCATCCTTGATTCAGACCATGTCAGTTTAAATGATAGAACGTCAACTTTAATGGCAATGAGGCCAGGCGATGCAGACACGGCTATTAATCTGGCTCGGATTATCCGGTCAGCAGTACTGGACACCAAATGAACTGTCCTGGGCGACCATGGAAGTGACCATCTGACATGTTCGGTATTGATTTCCAAATCCATTAAAGTCAAAGCTTCAGGACTTCTAGACCTTTCAAGTATGAGCAGACTAACACCCTTTTTGGACTCCTCCAACAAAGGGCATGTAATAGGACTGGCAGATCTACGTTTGTGCAGGCTCCATGGCGGACATCAGAGGTTGAACAGGCATGGACGTTAAAGACGGCTGCAGTAAAGCATTTAAAAAACGACAACCCTAAGCTCACAGGAGGAGTATAAGTGCACGAAAAGAGATAAGAACGATAAGACTGAGCCTTTCAAGCGCTGTGCTGCAAAAGCCAAAAAACCAAATGGGATAATTTTATTGATGAGATTGGGAGCGATAAGACATTGGGAAAGTTTTGGAAGCTACATAGGCAGAAGTGGCTGCATTCGACCATATGTCTTTGCCTTGCTGGTAACATTCTAAACCTCCTGGAAAGAGCTTTTTTTGTTCCACAAATTGTAGTAGCTTACCCGCCACAATTTTCTCCAACACTTTACCAAAGGTATTTTGTAGGGTTATGATCCTGAAGCCGCTGAGTGTTGAATTATTCTTGCCTGGCTTGGGAAGTGGAATCAGGTAGCTGTCCTAATGCTCTGGTTGAAACCAGCAGTCATCTCCACCAGGTCTGCATCATTCATGTCTTTCATGTTCGAATATCTAGCCCCGTCGGGGCCAGTGTCTTTCGCTCTTTTCAGAACACGTTTTACATTTTCAACCTGTATGATGTCTTCATAATGTTTGTTCTTTAAGATGGCTACCATATCTTCTCTAACTCTATCACTGTTATGTCCATCATTGTGGTCTGTCTGTGAAATGAACTTCTTCAGAAAAGCCTTCCCCTTCTCTTTGTCTGTCGTTAATAGCATTCGGTCATCTCTATGAATTGCTCCCTACTACGCTGGGCCGATCTTTCTTGATTATCTGCATCTGGATTTAATCATAGAGCTGGCGCAAATATTAGAATTAAACCAAACCACAAATTTAACCGGCGACTGTTGGCTGCTTCGGCTGGCTAGCAGCAGGTTGAACGTGATCGAGTTTTGTTGCTGTTGTTGTTGTTGTTATTGTTGTTGTTGTATATGGACTTGGACTTGGCTGTCGGTGCCTTTGAGAACAATAGACCATAGGCCTTTGAGATCTCCTCTGATCCATCAGCTTGCTTTCCACCGAAATGATAACTTGTCAGACCTGGGATCTCTCTACTGCACGTGGAGCGGTATATCTGCAGCTCAGGTTCAAAACTTTGTAGTGCCAGTCGCTATAGGCAAAGTTGTTAGTATCCAATCTTGAACTTCTTGTGCATATCGTAGTGGCGTCTGTTGTGTCCATTTCACAATCTAAACATCTTCTTTTTTTTTTCCCGCCTTCACCGACCGCAAACTGGGACGGAAAACTTAGATTGTTTGTCCGCTTCAGGACCTTAGTTGTGTTTCAGAACTTAAGTTTTGCGTGCATATCCGTTTTACAGACCTTGCTTATATGCAGACTTTTGCTGGCTGATCATGCAAACTGATGTGTTGCCTCTCAGGTATATGCAATAGGAAATTCCTAATTAGTTGGCTCTTACGACATGTTGTCTTATTCTTGGTTTTATTTATTTGGGCTTTTTGGGGGGTTTGTCATAAGTGCATCCTGCATCTGGCTGCTTCCACCGAATTTTAAAACGTACAAGGAGCAAAAAAAAAAAAAAAATGATATGTACACTTTTGTGCAGAAATCCGGACCTTGAACAAACAACTAGAATATCCAATGTAGTCCCTGGAGATATGGCTATGCAGATGAATATGTTGTATTTGATGTAGACACAAACATTCAACTGCAGAGTTTATTGTTGATTTATCACAAGCTGCCAACTAGCTCGACGTTTGTGGCTTAGGCGTTGCAAAGGCGCTTCGTAATGCAGGGGTGTAGGGTTCGATCCCAGCTACGGGAAGTTTGGCAGCAGACCGTCTTGCGTTGATTTCGACAGTGGTATCAAAGCCGACAATTCAGGAAGCAATTGCAAACAATTGAACGTAAAATTTGTCTAGAAAAACCGAAACAGCCAAAAAATGTTGTGTTGGTTCTGCAACGTCCTGTAAGAGATGCGCAAATAACTTTTTTTTTTTTTTTTTTTGGTACTACCCATTGGGCCTCTGATAATAAACTTCCTGGAACTGAAAAAGTTAAAAACACAGTGGAGGGGCAAGTCGAAAGAAAGGGCAACAGGCTGATAGCCAAACAAATGGGAGAAAACAGCTTTAGGAGATTGACAGACGCCAGATTGAAAGCTGCGTAACCAAAACGAGAGACAGAGATGGTTTCATGTCCCTTGTGGCCAACCTTCACTGTGAAGACGGCAGATGATTGACTGAATAAATAGTCAATTGGTAAACCGAATGTAGCCAACCGACCGACAGACCAACATGCAGACTAAGACAAACAGATGCAGGATCATGTTTGTGTGTTTATGTGTGTGTATATGTGTGTGTATATGTGTGTGAGTGTGTTTGTGTGTATGTGTGTGTGTGAGAGAGAGAGAGTGTGTGTGTGTGCTCGCGTGCGTGCCTGCACGTGCGTGCGTGTGTGAGTGTGTGTGGGGTGGGGGGAGTTGTTTTGTTAAGCTGATAAACATAATACCGAGCGGAAATTGAGTAAACTAATTTTTCTTTAAATTGATTTCTGCGAAATGTATTTGATTATTACTGGTACCAACAATGGATATTTGGGAGGAAAAATTGGAAATTGAAAATTTATTACTTGGGAATTTTTCATAAAATAGTTTTCAAGATTTAGTTACCAAACAAAAATGGAGTTTAAGTTACAAAATTGTTTCATAATAAAACAATAAAGACACATAATCATTTTGTGAGACGGAAGTCACTGTGTCACGCTCGCTCTGTTACAAATAACTTCTTGTATTTTCGCCAATGAGATAAGTCTCAGAGTTGGGAAAGGAACCCGTCACCTAATATAATACATACATAAACCACATTACAAATGACAGGGTTCGCTGTATAGTTATCCAGCTGGGCAACTATGAACCTTTATTTCAATTATAGTGAAAATGTAATGGTTCGGACATGTGATAAGATCTAACCGCTTCTCAAAAACAAAACTACAGGGCTCAGTAGAGGGAAATAGGAGAGACAGACCAAGAAAGATCTGGATACAGAACTTGACTGACTGGACAAGCCTTAGGTATGCAACCATGAAATCTATCGCATCTGACCGTCGAAGCGTGCGTGTGTGTGTATGTGTATGTATGTGTGTGGAAGACATAGATTGTGTTTGTATGTGTGTGGGAGACAGATTGTGTGTGTTAAAGAAAGCGATTGTATATATTGGGGGTA
This sequence comes from Candidula unifasciata, assembly GCA_905116865.2. Classification (NCBI taxonomy): domain Eukaryota; kingdom Metazoa; phylum Mollusca; class Gastropoda; order Stylommatophora; family Geomitridae; genus Candidula; species Candidula unifasciata. The sequence goes on from CAJHNH020001121.1 coordinate 103,301, forward strand.
AGGGGGGGGGGCATTGTGTATGTGGGAGAGAGTGTGTTTAGATGTGTATGTTGAAGGAAGATTGTGTGTGTGTGTGTGTAGGTGTGCATGGGAGAGAGACCGTGTATGTGTGTCGCAGAGAGCGATTGTGTGAGTGTGTGTGGGGGAGGGGAAAGATATATTGGGTGCGTATGGGTGTGTGTGTATACTTATATGCTTCATATGGCAGCATCTCTTTGATGGTATTTCTCTTCTGCCCCACTCACGCAATCAGATACAAGATAGATTAAATATACTTGAAGCGAGATCGCAACAGCTAGCTCTAAAAAATATAAAAGGGAAAGACAAAGATATTGAGAATAAATCTGTCAAAAAGTAATTTGGTTTTTCTTAATGGTGTCCAACACCTGGATGTGGAGTCATACCCCCATTTGGGCAGTAATGTAGATACAGATTGGGAAGCTTGATACCCCAGAACTTGTTGCATTCTTTGTGGAGTAATGCTAGGGCAACTAATGTTGAGTAGTGACTGCTGCTTCCATCAGCTGTGATTTGTATTTCTAACGGCAGACTGTTGGTGTTGTCATCTCTGGCGCCGTCACGTATATTTATTACGTGCGTTTTTTGTTTTTAATGGTCTGTTGTTTGATTAATTTATTTTTATGTGTCAGTGAAAGACATTCTGTGTGGGTTTTGATGAAACAGGAAGGCCTTTACAGTGAAGTACACACCATGACTTAACTTTTCTCCTGCCTATTGTTTATCACTTGTGTGATGTCCTGGTGGGGGATAAAACAAGAGAGAGAGAGAGAGAGAGAGAGAGAGAGAGAGAGAGAGAGAGAGAGAGAGAGGAGAGAGAGACTGTATCCGCGTTATCTTCAGCTAGTTATAGTTTCAGTTGACGAATTATCCGGTGTCATTACTTAATGCCCTGCTACCAACTGCCACAGAGAGCCACGCTGAAGAAATATAATGAACACAGAGCAAGGGGAAGACCACGTAAGATATGGAGCGACGTCATCAGGAGCAACCAAACAGAAATCATCACCAACTTGTACAGTGCACTGGAAAAAGTGCACAAACGATCCTTACATCTCCCCCTAACACCTCGATGAGGTAATGGTGGAAGAGACGAAGAAGAAGAAAAAGAACCTAAGCGTTTGTTTCTTTTCTGTTAACGACATTTCAATATTCTTCTCAAATTAATGTTTTTTTATTTGCATTTTATTGATTTCTGACTTCCACTGAAGAAAGAAAAAATCATCAGGAGGTGTTTGTATAATGTCTCTGTTTAGCAGTTTGACCTAGTAAGCAGACGGACTGACAGTCAGACAAATCTCCACACACACTCGTACGAGCGTATGAAGACATAAGCGTGTAGTTTTGACACTCCCTCTCTCCTTTATATCTCTTTCTCTGTCTCCCACTGTGTGTATATTCTTTCTGTCTCCACCGCTCCTTTATTTGGTTTATCTTCGTCTACCTCTATCATTCTACTTGCTCTCAGTCAGACTGTATGTAGTCACTTTCTCTGTTTCTCTTTTGTTGTCACTCTTTCCTTTCATGTCTTCTTATCTTCTCTCTTTTCTCTAGCAGACTCTTTCTTTTTCGTGTTTTGTCGGTCTCTTTTTTGTCGTTTCCGCTCATTATGTCTCTCTTTCTATCTCACCTCGCCCCCCCCCCCTCTGTGTCTGCTTGTGCTTGATTACTTGTGTCTCCTTCTGTCTGTATATGTCTCCCTTTATTGGTGTTTCTGTGACTGTTTCTGGCTGTTATCCTTTATGTCACTCTCCACTCCTCTCTCTCTATCTCTATGTCCTTCTCTGTCTGTCACTCTGTATGTCTGTGTGTGTGTGTGTGTGTGTGTGTGTGTGTGTGTTTTCTGCCCACTTTTTATCATATCCGTCTCTGTCTCTCTGTACAGTTTGCTATGAAAGCTTCTACGTTTCCGAAATAATTCCTAACCCCAGCAACACATCAACTAATTCCTCCATCGATATTCTGGCAACAGATTAGGCATAAATGCAAAAAAAAAAACATGCCGAATTATATCAACTTCGTAGCTTTGCAAAGACACAGATATCCCCAGTTGGCGCTGTCACCTTAAGATATTAAAAAAAGAAATGCACGCGCCTTTCTTGCAAACAATAAACAAACCAAACATCTTCTTTTGCTTCACTTTCACTAATACCGCTTCGGGTGTCGAGGGAAATGTTGAGTTTCCACCTCCTGCCCTTGTGGCCGCCGCCATATAGGGGTCACAAACTATTTGCACATTTTCTATGATGTTATCTTTGCCTCTTGCGCTTGGTCTACCTCTTGTCTACGCCCATCTTCACTTGTAGTGTATACATTGTAAGGTAGACATTGCAAGGCTTTCTCTCTGAGTGGGCAAACCACAATGTTTTTAGTATCTGTATGTAATTTAGAGTTTGTTGTGTACGGGGTGTTTTTCATATGATTTCATTTCTAATTATTAGGGCTGTGCCGTATAGTGATTTTCACTGTTCGGCCGAATACGAATAGTGGGACCAACTATTCGGCCGAATACGAATACGAATAGTGTATCATTATCATCAGGTGCCTTGCCGACGGACGTGGGCGATTACGCCTAGCCACAATCTGCGATCTCCTGCAGCATGTATTATTACTTCGTGTGCTGACACACCTCCATATCATGCAACAAGACGGTCAAGAATCTTTTCTCCTTGTCTTCCTCTATTCCTCCTTCCACAGATCTTTCCAGTGGTCACCACATGCTCCATTTTCCCACTTCTCATAACATGGCCGAAAACTGATGACTGTCTCCTTCTGATGTCTGTGATTAGTTGTCTCCGGGCTGCCGCCTCTTTTAAAAACGCCTTGGTTGCTTTTTTGGCTGTCCAAGGCATTCTTCTGTACAACTACATCTCTGAGGCCTCAAGAAATTGTTTGGCCTGCCTACCGATTGTCCAGGACTCACAGCCATATGTTAAAACTGTATGTAGCAAGCAAGAATTATTTTTCTGACTTTAATGACAAAGATATATTGCATAAGATGTTCTTCATTTTATAAAATGCAGTTTTTACCTGTCCTATTCTGTTTCTTTTTTTCAGTAATGCATCTTCCATCTGATGTTATCCATGTGCCCAGATACTTAAATTTTGTACTTGTCCCAAAATAACACCATTGATTTTTATTACATATTTAGGAATAATTCTTTTCTTAGATGCCACTATTACCTCTGTCTTCCCACTATTCAAACTGAGACCCATTCTCCACGAATAGTGTATAGTGTATAAAATAGATCTCAAAAAAGCATTCATAATGTCAAATGTACGCTTAAATTTTACTTCAGAAAATGTAGTACAGAAAAGTAAACATAAACATCTTATGTTTTGCATCCTTCAGTCAGTCTGTGGTAACTAATAGCTTGGAATGAAAGTATTCTTAGTTTTATAAGAAGCAACTAAACTTGTGCAATGTCACTGACAGCTTAGTTAATGCATGAAAGCGGCATTAGCTTTCAACAAAACCAATCGTTCCATTCTGTCAGCATTTAGGCAGCTTCTTGTCTCACTGTAAGTATTCCCAGCTGTACTAAACAGACGTTCACTTGGTACGCTCGTAGGTGGTGCACACAGATAACGCTTAACAGTATGAACCAAGGCGAGAAATCTTGACATGTTTATTTTCCACCGGTCCAGTAGTTATTCACTTTTGTTTCAATGGTAACTCGAATGTCGCTATTATGTACCTTCTGTACATATTGTGTTACTGAGAGAGTTGTTTTTTTTCAGTCCATCGCAGTGTAAGCAGAAACGGGTGTAAGGTAACCACTATTCGTATTCGGCCCAAACGAAAATATTCGGCTGAATACCGAATAGTTATTAGGTCCACTATTCGGCCCCAAAGCGAATACGAAGCGAATATTCGGTCCTACTAATTATATCTCTTCTTTTCACCCCTGCAATCTCTCTTAGCCATCTGATTGCTTCAGCTTTCTGATTTATTTTCTTGTCAACCCAAGATCACGTGAATTAATTCCACTCAGCCAGCATGCATGATAACCAAAGAATGCCTTGTAAGTAAACATAAGAATGGGTTCAAACTTTCTAAAATAACTAAGGAAAACAATTTTTTTTTTAATTTTCTTTTTTCAAGCACTTTGGCCAAATAAATAATTGTTTGCTGCTTTGCTCTGAAGTTTGTTGTCTTCCGGCGACGCATGACATTTCTACTGTAGTCCAATCTCGATCTAACTTTCAGTACTAGGGATACAAAGGGATACATAAAAATACTCCCCATCCCTTTAAAAACAATTTCATGAAAAGGTACTGTAAGCATGTCGGAAAATAGACTAAATGTGGTGTGTCAGTTGGTTACAAGAGACTTTAGCCAAAGCATTAAAAAATAGGAAATCCTATCATTTCATCTGCCGGATGGTGTAATCTGCATCAGTTTAGGGTATCGCTGATTTTGAAGTTGACGACTCTTTTCTGTCGCGTCATCTCAACCTCTGGTACATGTCGAAATGAAGAATAATTTGTGCCCGTCTGGGACTCTGTTATTCCTTCGTTTGCATGATCGGTCTCTGATTCATTTCCGCCTGGTGGGTCTATAATTACCGGCTGTGGTATACTGTGTAGCAGCAGTTTACATGTTTACATGTTTTCGGATTTCATCGTTTATGTTCTTATCTCCTCTTGTTATATCAGGAAACGTCCATGGTGTAAAATCTGTAATTCATGAACACAACCAACCCAATCCACTCAGTCTAACAGTAAGTACACAGCAGTTCCACGAAAAGGTAATAGGTGGGAAAATTTGGTGCAAATTAAAAAAAAAAAAGAGGAGAGGAGACGAAGGATGAAGCAGAGTCAGAAGAAGCAGTAGAAACTTCTTGTTCACAATTATTCCCCTTTGACAGGGGCACCGGAATTAGATAGGGCTACTGTGGATGTTGATCTGTTTAAAATGTCTTCGCTTGGTGGGTTCCAATTTTTTGTTAATTTGAAGCCCCAGCCTGGCTTCTGCCTGGGGCCCTGAATATAGTCGGGTCATAAATAAGGCTTAACGAACCTCTCCACAGGTAATCTTAATCCTCATGGTGGCACTTTGTGTCACCGGGTGTTTATCGCTTGTGCGATGTCCTGGTGGGGTACAACTACCTACCCACTATGGATGTTATACGTGCCATGGAGCAAGGTGACTTACTCAGTGCTCGGTGAGAAGTAAAGCGTTTGCGAAAACCAGGTGATGACCATCAATCTGCAACTATGACCAGACTGCAAGAGCGGAATGCTAAAAGCAGTATGGCCAGACAAGAGTGCTATGCAGGAAGTCTTAGAAGAATTGTGAACACAGAACTTGTCAGACGCTGTACGCTGCGAGATTTACTGAGTGCGGGATCTAAGCACTTATGGATTGTATGGTTCGATGTGCAGTGGGATAATCTATCGACTGATGAACATTTCCAAACCAGAATATACTAAATAATTTAACGAATTTCTCTCTCTCTCTCTCTCTCTCTCTCTCTCTCTCTCTCTCTCTCTCTCTCTCTCTCTCTCTCTAAGAAGAAGAAGAAGAAGAAAAAAGATCGCACTGCTGTCCAGATGATGGTGTCTGTGGTGGGGATGGTGATGATAGTGATACCGCTATTATTTTGGGAGAAGGTGGAGGACGATCCATGGGGGTCACAGTGAGCGTTGTAGAGTGCATTCGCTCGGAGAACAAGGAACAACAGTATGTATTTGAATAAGTTGAATCTATAAAATTTGTGTACACGCAAAACTCAAGTTCTGTAACAAAACCAAAGTCCAGAAGCAGACGAACAACCAGAACTTTCAGCCGGTGTTGACAGCCAGTGAACACGGAAACGAAAAAGTAACAGAGAATCACTACTTCAAGGTTAGGTAACTTACTCTGACTGCATTGCCCTGTAGGGAGATTGATTGACATACTGTCAATTTGTTGTAGAACTTTCCTCCTGTCTGTCTGATATCAGCTTTCGATATTTTGTAGAGCGTTTTTGTTTGCCAGGAATTAATTCCTGGTGGAGAATATAATATCTAAAGACATGTATAATCTTTATCTTTATTTTTGTCCAAAAAATGCAATTTACGTTTACGAATAAAAAAAATAAATTAATAAAGATCCATTTTCTCGCCCCTAGGCGCATCGGGAATATGGGAAGAGCACCCATATTTTTACCGACCAATCGGTGGGTAATGTGGTCAGCATGACACCGGACTTCTTTGTCTCATCACGACTTACATCCTAGAACCCATTTTAAGTTGGGTCGACCCTCGACGCCCCATACCATGATACAAATCCAAGCAATATTTACAAAAAGATAAAAATAATTTTCATACGGAACACAGTGCCATCCTAAACAATAGTATTTCTTCATTGCAACAACACTAGTTTATCACATATGGTTATTACTTCTGGTGCGTCCCCTATAAGATTCGTTACGAGCATAATTAGCGAGCATGGCCTGATCTATGGAAAACTAAATGTCATTTTGTTTACGGTCCGGTTTTGCCTGTTGTTGCAGATAAAGGCAAACGGATCTAGATATTGATGGCGGGCAGAACTCCATACCTGTGCTCCACAGGGAACGCAAGCGATGATAATAAGGATGAGTAATTCCCAAATATTTCATCATACAAGCAGACAATCTTGTATGCGTCTGTGAGCAATATTTTACTTTTGGTCGTGTGTCGTACCTAGACAAGCACATAAGTCCGAACCAGTTTACGTATGTATAACAAGGACAGCAATGGCTGTTGTCATTCCGTGTCCATGTAAAAGCTATTTAATGTCATCTGTCAATATCTAAGGGAGGCCTTTAGCTTTCACTTCAGATCTGTTCACGTGTAGCGCCCGCGTTGGTAGATGATCTGGCTGCATTCTGACCAGATGGCCAGTCCATCTGATCTTCTGTTTCTTAGTGAATTTCTTGCGTTATAAAACAAAAATGCTTGGGCTGGTTCTGCAACGTCATGTAAAGGATACACAACTAACTTAACTAGCACAATATACGTAATAATCTCAAGAGCGGGAAAGAGGGTCCTTTATTTTGTCATAAATTTCACTAACAAATGACCGGTTTCAAGGAAACGGAAATCTGAGATCATTCTATGTGTAGTCACTTGTAGGGGATCATGTGGCGTTAACCAGGTTTAAAAACGACCCCGAACATGATGTTTTTACGAGACACTAAGACAAGGACTTTTTTCTTTAATGCCCAAGTATTTTTTCGGGAGTCTGATTTAGTAGTGTGCGACGTCAGTGGCTTTGGCGTTGCGAGTCCGACTCGTAATTCCAACGCACCGCGATCGAAACCCACTGCTGAATGAGTAGTATTTTTTTTTTTTCGTGGTATGGGGCGTCGCAGGTCGACCCAGCCTAAAATGGGTACCAGGATGTATGTTCTAGGGAAGTAAAGACGGCCAGCGTATTGCTGACCACATTACCCAGCTAGTACAGATTGATCTGTAAAAATATGAGACGCTCTTCCTATGTGCCCGATGGGTCTAAATACATGAAAAGAGATCTTTACTTTACTTACTTTTATTTAGTTGGGCTTTAATTAATTGTTTTTAAAAAATATGTTCCTAATTTTTATTCTATAAAGAAATTCTCAGGCTTCGTTTGTATGCGCTTTAGAATAAATTCGAAGCTTTAACTCAGGCATTTGCCAGCATATTTAAAGTCGCTTGCAGCTAAAAGTAACCAGACATCTCTATAAAGTCGACAGCAATCAGCTACGTTTGTTGAAAATGTGTAAAATGAGACTTTCTCAGCGTAGCGACAGGATGTTCGCACGCGGATCCGAAAGTCAGGGGATCTGAACCACATAGAGCAGGATTTGTTTAATATATCATCTTGGCTCACCGGACGACCCAACTTAAATAGGTTCTAGGTAAATTCATGTGAAGTAAAGGCGGCCAGTGCGATGCTGACATTCATCAAGTTGACAGCGTAGAATCACGTAGAATCAAGTTCGTCTAGTCTAGCCTCTATGTGTAGAATCACGTAGAATCAACTTATAGTCTAGCCTTATATGCCGATGCACCACTGACTTGTAAATAAAAATTATTTAACTTTATTAAAGTTCAGTCTAGACGCCTCGATTGTTTCTTTGAGAACTGTCTCAGTCCTACAGCTTCCGTTCTGACAGAAGTCATCTTCTGCATTCAGGGACATTCGCCGAGACTTCAGTGTGCTTGTCTGTTCATAAAAGAAATACATCACAAAAACAATGACTACGAAGCTAAACTGAGGTAACGGAAAAGACTCGCACAAAAACAACCAAACGTTTTCACCGGTCTTTTTCAATCGATTAATAAATACAATCCAAACTGACACTAGAAAACACATCAGACAAGGCCACTGAGCTTGTAATTGACTAAGGTCAACATGAAACCAGAAATATCTAACAGGAAATTATTTTTTAAAATACATTAAGCACTATAAAACGAAACAAAACAAATAAGGCACACTACCAAGGTGAGCTTTAAATTGGCAAGTACATCTACTTTAATTTCAACGTTTTTGTGAACCTGGAGTGACTGTAGATAGTCAACAGAAAAACACAATGTAAGTGAAAGAACCTTCTCGGGCAAGTGGAGTGTTGTGCAATGAATGCTATACCACTGTGGGTTATGACCTAAAGGTAGTCAGCGCGTAATGAAGTCCTCAGAACACTTTCTGCCTTTACCAGCCATGATATTTCCTGATATCAATGTTATTCTAGATCCATGATTGTCAGTACCGGCTCCAGATCAAGATCAACAAAAAGACGAAGAAGGAGAGACAGAAGAACCTTATCTCTACATGAACGACCCTGCCCTCGTCTCGATTTGATCATTTCAAAGTCTTGAATATCCATGAACATAATCATGGGATGGTTTGGAATCACCCTGCGATTCTTACAGCAGAAACCTCAATTAACAATGTAATTTTAGACTATTTACAAAGATCTGATTATCGCCTTACTCTGATGTTTCCTCACAAATCTATTTTTCTCATCTCACCCCTTACTGATCTCAAGATGTGTGTAACTGCACAGCTTCTATCTCATATCGTTAATTTCAAATGTTTTAGTTTGCCGACAATCTAAAAGTTTAAGATTAAAATATTTGCCATTATTTTCAGGAATGCAAAAATATGAATATTTTAGACTTCAAGTATTTCTGACTATAGTAGCATGGTTAGGGATTTCACTGCTTTA
>CAJHNH020001121.1:115000-117500 GCA_905116865.2 Candidula unifasciata
AAAATCAGCTGTATTTTTCAAATCAAACATTTTCAAATCAAACGCAAGGAGTATTTTTTACGTTTGAGATATTAAAATTACTTACTTTTTTCTTCAAAAAGCCATAATTATCACAAGTTTTGATGAAAACAAATATTATGTGCACCTCTAGATAGTAACACACTCAAATAACATGTTTGTCTAGCGTGAGGATCTCTCGACTATAGGACATTCACATTAGACGTGTCTCTGACACTTGTGAATCTTTCTAGTGTATGCTGTTTAAATCATGTGTTCCTTTCTACTATCAAAGATATATTTTTCTGTGTAAAATATACAAATCACATGTTTGTATAAAGTAAATGACATCTTTGAAGTGTCAGATATTTAAATCACATTTTAAATGTCATGGTGTCTTTTGAGTGTCAGATATTACAAGCTTTTATTTCCTTCTTCAAGACACCGTGTGTATCTTTCAAGTGCAGGATATCAAAATCATATGTTTATCACTATATGTATGTTTTGAGTGTAACAGGCTCAAAATAACTGTTTTTCTAATACCTTGCCTATCTTTCAAGTACAGGCTTTCAAATCACATGTTTCTCTAAAATCACCGATGACGTTGTTTTAGATACGGACATTGCTCTCTGCTGCTTCTCCCTACAAAAAGTCTGCCGGAAAACTGCCTTATATCTACTACTCACTTTGTAGTACACAAAAATGTTGAACGAAGCATTGATGGATTCTAGAATATAAGCAAACGAAAAGATGATAGCAAACATGTTTCCGAAAGTTCCATCTATCGACAGCTTTGGCTCGATGATCATACCGAAAGAAATGACACAGACCGGAATATAACAGGCAATAAAGATGGATGAAATCACCACAACCATTCTAGACACACTTCGGTCACGGCTAGACAAGGTGTCGGCTCTGCCTGATGTTGTGGATTTTTGCCTCCATTTAGTATTACTCTTGAGTTTGATAACTAATATAATAGTTGAGACAACGACTAGACCAAAGGCGCTGAAAGGGAAAAAGATGTTGTTGATTCCGAAGACGTACTTTTCTATTGGTCTCCGGTACTGTGTGAATTCAATGCCTATCCAAGTTTTGTTTAGAAATGGGTGATTGGCAAGGCCGAATGGTGTGACGTAGTACACAGGTGCGCAGTTGCTGATGACGATAACGACAAAGATGCCGCTCATAACGGCGGTGACTCGCTTTGGCGTAAAGAAATGTTTCACCTGAAAAGGTAAAACAGATTTATTATCAAAAATTATGAAACCCTAACTTCCATCCTACTGGAGGTGGTGGTGGTGGTGGTGGTGGTAGTAGTAGTAGTAGTAGTAGCAGCAGCAGCAGCAGCAGCAGCAGCAACGGTGTGGCTATTACAGTTGCGCTGACGCAATGTTGCCTTAACAATGGTGCCTGTACTTCGTACCATTGCTTACCACCAGAAAAAAGCACCTGATAGTAGTAGTTTTGGTGGTGGTGGTAGTAGTAGTAGCAGGGTACTTAATATTTTAATTCACACCAAACAAAGGAAATCCTGAAGTTACCGCGAAAATGCAATATTTTAAGGATGTAATATGTTGGGATTAGGGTTAGAGTTATGGTTATGGTATGGTTAGGATTAGAGTTAATGGTTAGGCCTAAGCTTAGCGTTATGGTTAGGGTTATGGTTAGGATTAGAGTTAATGGTTAGGTCTAAGCTTAGCGTTATGGTTAGGGGTAGGGTTAGTCGGTGTTTCTGAGGCGGTCGGGGATGAGAAAGACTCTAACCCTAACCCCAAACCATAACAACCTTAGAATATTTTACTTTGCCGGAAATTCCAGGATTTCTTTGCTATGTGTGATTTAAAAACAAAATACCACTAGTAGTAGTTGTAGTAGTAGCAGCAGGGGCGGCGGCTGTAGTAGTAGAGTAGAAAAAGAAGAAAAGAAGAAGGAGGAGGAAGAAAATAATAATAATTAATAGAACAAGGAAGAAGAAGAAGAAAAGAAGAAAAAAAGAAGAAGAAGAAGAAGAAGAAGAAGAAGAAGAAGAAGAAGAAGAAGAAGAAGAAGAAGAAGAAGAAGAAGAAGAAGAAGAAGAAGAAGAAGAAGAAGAAGAAGAAGAAGAAGAAGAAGAAGAAGAAGAAGAGAGAAGAAGAAGAAGAAGAAGAAGAAGAAGAAGAAGAAGAAGAAAAAGAAGAAGAAGAAGAAGAAGAAGAGAAGAAGAAGAAGAAGAAGAAGAAGAAGAAGAAGAAGAAGAAGAAGAAGAAGAAGAAGAAGAAGAAGAAGAAGAAGAAGAAGAAGAAGAAGAAGAAGAAGAGAAGAAGAAGAAGAAGAAGAAGAAGAAGAAGAAGAAGAAGAAGAAGAAGAAGAAGAAGAAGAAGAAGAAGAAGAAGAAGAGAAGAAGAAAGAAGAAGAAGAAGAAAGAAAGAAGAAGAAGAAGAAGAAGAAGAAGAAGAAGAAGAAGAAGAAGAAGAAGAAGAAGAAGAAGAAGAAGAAGAAGAAGAAGAAGAAGAAGAAGAAG
>CAJHNH020001121.1:120000-130000 GCA_905116865.2 Candidula unifasciata
GCAGGTCCGATATGGACAGAGCTGGGGATGATATAAAGGTAAGTTAGGTGCCTATCCTTTACAGCAGTGTTCTTCAAACAGGGGGCCTAGTCATCTGGGGAGTTTAAAGCAGGTAGTTTTTCTCTTCAAGGATTGCAGCTTGTGGGATGAACATCTCAAGGAAGAATCAAACGATGTCGAACCAACTGAACATGTAGCTCTACGACATCAGAGTTAACAGATAAACCGCTGTAGTTTTTGATTCTCTCAAAATCGGCCAATATTAGGGGGGAAAAATATATCTGAGCTGTTTTCGTACATAAAAGAATAAAATTATACAAAATCATTTACTACAATCCCAACGTTATCTCAATTTTTATTGGCGGAAAAGGGGCCGGGGTGTTGTGGCATAACAAGTAACTAAATTGCATTTTTGACTCTTTCAGATATATAGAAATACAATGATCCATGCTGGGTGATATTTTCAGAGTTTTACGGTAAACAACCTATCTTTCACAAACTGGCACGTTACATATGTTACTGCGGAAATTCTAAATAACAGCACAACTTTTGCACCGATGATGTTATCAACGAGCTACAAAACGAGATCGCTGCGTCGTTTACTAAGTTATGTAGCAGGGTGTTAAGTGCGTATGCTAATCCTTAATGTACATAAGTAGAGGAACATAACTGACTGACGCGATCGTGGTAAACAATAGCACAAACGAATTTATCTGGTAGTCTGGTAATCATTTTTTCAGCTTCATAGGAAAAGAAAAACACACAACATGTTTATCACCGTTCAAATGAAGTCCGTAGCACACAGTGTCACGCCATGCACTCAACTCAGAAGTTGGGCAACGAAACTATATCCTTCTAGTCTACAAATGGAGCAAAAATGCAACGGCCACCGTCTGGCAGAAGCAAAAAAAAAATTGCCACTGCTAAAAGAAGTGGCCGTGCCTAGCGTTCATTTTGACCTGAAGCATTATGTTAAGGTTAATAAACGGTCACCCCAGCAGTACCCTAACCATTAGCTGGGGAAGGGACTTAGGACATTACATCCACCAGCAAGCGTCGCCCCTATAACGACCTGACTGCCTTCGTTAACGACTGTTCACCCAGCAGCCTTGCAGTCCTTTGGCACAAAGAAGACACCTTGAACTTGGGTTTCGGACTGCCGACTTCCTACAAGATGTTATGTTGTTTTCTGTTATTACAATCGACGTCACTGCACATTGGTAATTCCCATGCGTGTTCAGTCCTCCGATGCAGCAGCAACTCCAAAGTACTACTACTACTAATTGTTCCCATGAGAAGCTGGTTATATTGTCTCCTTTCTCGGCCTTGAAGACGGCAAAGACGTGCTTCACCATGCATTACCCCCATGTCACGCAAACGTGCCAATGTCAGGGATTCCTCATTATCCACTAGCCCAGTCCGTACAGTGATGACGATATCTGCTATATTCATGCTTTTTTCCCCCGCAATCCTTAATGCAGGGCTTGCCATTTGGTCGTTCGCTCATTTCCCTTTACGCCCGCATGACCCGGTGAGTAGATCCAGGTTACAGAGCTTAAGTTCGATTTTCTATTGCTTTCTACCAAGTCAGAGCGCACACCACCTGTTGCTATCTTCTGAAGCATATTCGTGGAGTCTGAAACAATATCTGCTTGTGTGGCGGATTGCTCGGATATCCATGCTAAAGCTCTAGAAGCAGCGGCTATTTTCATGGTCATGCTTGACGTGGTTGTCTGGTAAGTGCCGCTGTCCTACTTTTACACAGTCTGCCTGGGAAAACTAATGCAGATCAGATGGCAAGACAAAGTTCCTGATTCCGTAGTCCTTGAGAAAGCAGTCATGCCCAGCATCCACACCCTACTGAGTTGGGCTTGTCATGTGGCATGCATGCCATATCACAGGCTTCCCCCCCACCCCCCCCCCCCCCACAAAAAAAAAAACACTCTTTAATGGCGAGCTGCAAAATGGCGTTCGTTCTCAAGGCAGGCAAAAGAAACGCTTCAAGGACACCTTGAAGTCTTCACTCAAAGCATTTAGGGTAAATGACACCAATTGGGAGGCTGCCTCGCAAGACTGAAATGCATGGCATGCAGCTCTACACAAGGGCACGGGTACATGTGAAGCAAACAGAGCAGCAAGTCTGATTGAGAAAAACATGAACACAAAGGCGACTGCAGGATATCCCCTCCCTGGCACAACTCTCATTCCCTATCCCTATCCCTACAACTTATGAAAATACAACAAAAAAAACGTCAGTTTCGAACTGTACCGAATATTCGCTTCGTATTTGCTTCGGGGCTGAATAGTGGACCCAATAACTATTCGGTATTCGGCCGAATAGTTGAGGTCGGGCCGAATACGAATAGTGGTTACCTCACAACCGTTTCTGGACTGGTGGAAAAAAAACATCAAGACTTCCCACCTTGGCTTATACTGTGAAGCGTTATCTTTGTGCACCACCTACGAGCGTACCAAGTGCCCCTTTATTTCCATCTTGCATGTGTTGCGAGTATAGTGTTTTTAGGTGTGTTGCTGTAGAAACAAAATGCAACACTTAAAAATGTAAGAGGGGCAATAAAGCAAGCAAGTGTTCTAGTGTTGTCGGCTTGATTTCTTTGAGTTTAGTGTCCTCTTCGTTGATTCTTTGAAGTAACGGGAGTTAGTCATCATTTATGGGTGTCGTATCTGTTCTTTCGTCGTCTCGTGGAAACGGCAGCAGCTGAATGGTTTGATCGACGTTCGGTTTCTTGACTGTCTTTGTTGTTTGATTTTCTGGCGTTGGCCGCCCGGCGTCTGGTTTCGTGAGCTCGCGGAGGGGGAGGGGGCTGGGCGACTTGTAAGGACGGCATTGTTTTCTTCGTCGGCGTTTTTTTTGTTTTTGATGTTTCGCCTTGCGGGTTTTCATTTTGACTTTCTGTATTTGTCGTATTTTCCTGTTTAGTACAGCTGGAAATACCTTTAGTGAGACAAAAAGCTGACCTAATGCTGACAACATGGAACGAAGGTTTTTCATGGAGGTGTGTCAGCACACGAACTAATACGTGCTGTAGGAGATCGCAGATTGTGGCGAGGCATAATCGCCCATGCCAGCCGGCAAAGCACATGATGATGATGATTCACTATTCGTATTCGTTTTCGTATTCGGCCAAATAGTTGGTCCAGCTATTCGTATTCGGCCGAATAGTGAAAATCACTATTCGGTACAGCCCTAGTTTCGATACAACTGGGCAGTCTAATTATTATTTGTGTATAAAACATTAACGTCGAGATTAAGTTCGGAGCCCATGTACAAAACAAAACAAACAATAAGGGAAAAAAATTACTTTCGCAGGATAACTAATGACTGAGAAATTATCGTAAATACAACGCCAGGCATTTGTAAACGCACTATATCTACATTTGTCATTGTATCTGTTCTTGGTTGGATGTCATGTGGGCCATGATACAGTTTTCCTTGTTCTGGTGGGTCGTTGGTATTGAAGGTTGAAGAACACTGCTTTACAGGACGTTGCAGAACCAACCCCCACCATTTGTTAGCTGTTATAGGTTTATGGTCAACTTTACTTTCGGTAGTTAACAGGACACAGCTTTCGATCAGGAGACCTGGATTCGAATCTACGGTGGGGTTACGGAATTGTTTCTCTCTCATGGGCAACTATGATCCCACTTTGCTGCGTCCGTGCCGACATCACTAACCGTGAGGTTCTTATCCTCAGGCTCAAAGATAAGCTATCCCCCCCCCCCCCCCCCACCCTCTCCCCCTCACTCTTAACTTACATCGCAAAAGTGCTAAACAGAGGCAAAGGTGTCTGTGTAATGGCACTAAAAAAGCCACCCTGCCTGTTTTCCTAAACATACCCCCCATGTTATTGCCTTCAGCAGATTGTTTTTTCGCGTGATATGATCAAAATGCTTTCTCTTTCGTGATGGAAATGAGAGAATTGATAGATTGCCTTTCTCAGACATCGTTGCAGATGGCCAGTCTGTGGAGGGCACCGACGTTATTAATGGCCTTAAAAGTGCGGAATATATGGCGAGATTGAATGGCCGCAGAGATAAGGGACGATAGGAATACACCGGAAGCTCTACATCTCTACAAAGATTGAAGGTGTGGGATTGGGAGCTAGTTACGAGATAAAAACTAAGCTCAGTATTAACTGAGAACCTATAGACATCTCTGGATTGACTAGAAGATAACCACAATGATAATTAAAACTAAAGAGCGTATCTGCCTCTTGTTTACAGCACTTGTATTTTGTATTTATTTTATTTTGCGAACTATAGAAATTAAAGAGGATGTTTGCAAATACTAAACTGAATGATCAATTAAGAGCCAAAAATAGTTGTAGCTCCGAGCCACCACTATTGCCTTAATTGTTTTTAAGTATAATAAATCTGCTTAATTTAACTTAACAATATAAGAGAAGTCTGGGACAAGTGTAACCAGAATGTCATAATCAACAAATGATTCATGTATTCCGAGGAACTAACAAGTTGTAGCTTTTGCTGTAGCTAGAAATGATGTTAAGTTGGAAATGTGGCTTTTGCTCTACCTAGAAATGATGTTACGTTACAAGTACAGGTACTTCTTTACCTAGAATTTGTGTTAAGTTGCAAGTGTAGGTTCTGCAGTTTCCTAGAAATGGCGTCACGTTGCAAGTATAGGTTTTGCTTTACCGATAAGTGATGTTAAGTTACAAAATTAGGTTTTGCTTTACCTAAAAATGATGTTAAGTTATAAATGTAGGTTTTACTTTACCTAGAAATGACGTCATGTTACAAGAGTATGTTTTACTTTACCTAGAAATTATGTTAAGTTGCAAGTGTAGATTTTGCTTTACCTAGAAATGATGTTAAGTTACAAGTGTATTTAGTTAACATAGAATTGATGTTCAGTTACAAGTGTAACCTTTACTTTACATAGAAATGATGTTGTGATACAAATGTTGGTTTTGTGTTACCTAGAAATGATATGTTAACTGGATCTTTCAACCCTTGCTTGACGAAGCAGACGATGTTAACGATGTTTGTCCCAGTACCAAACAGGTCTATTATCTCACAGATGAAAACAAAGTTGACAATCTGGAAATACATGCGCATTTCATTAGTGGCTGCGTCCCATTCCCCACCTCCAGGTGTGGTAGAAAACAGGTCATCTGGGTCGTCCGTCCCAGTATGTGTGACATCCCACTGTAGACAAACGATCTCGCTGGAGTTACAGGAGACATACCACTCTGTGAGAAAGCCGCTGCTGTTGTTGCACATCATTGCCTGGGCGAGGTCAGAAGCTTCAAGCGAATCACACATGAGGCTCGAGTTGCTGGAATCAGGTGCTGTTGTTGAAGGGTCCATGGCAGGACAGATATTGAAACGCACCTAGTGATCCTTGTGTTTTAAAGAATGTCTTTGTGTCATTAAAGGAAGCAAAAAGCTTAATAATCTACTTGAGGAAAATTTCAAGGGACAATCCAGGTGAGATTTCCCTTTGATATCCGCTCAGTAAATCAGACTGGAACTCTGTGTGTTTGTGTGCATGTGTGCGATCTGTGTGAATATAGTGTGTGTGTGTGTGTGTGTGTGTGTGTGTGTGCGTGGGAGTGTGGAGTGCGCGTTCGTGAAAGCTAAATTATCGTACGATACTACAAGGTGAGAAATGAGTTCAATTATCGTACGCTACTACAAGGTGGGAAATGAGAATCCCAAGATAAATAAGTTTCCGACTGAAGACAGAGAGCTTTGACTGGTTAATGAATTATTATTACCCCTATAATGGTAACAAAATATTACATATTCGACATAATTGGCAACATTATGTACAAATGACTTCGTTTTTTAATCGGATACCTAAGGTATCTTCCTTTCATAACTTCCTTTCATTCTCCACACCCAGATTATGTCAAATCATCATTTACGTTTCATCCCGCCATTTGTCGAAACACTAAGAAACATCCCTGTTTTAACTGCTGCAATTTCGGCAACTTTTGTTTGATCTTGTGCTAAAAACAGCGTTCGTTCAAATCCCCTAAAGCACATCGGAAATGAAAGTATAACGTGCAGACGGAAATTTCAAAGACAGTAAATTGAAGAAGATAAACGTATAACACTCCAAGGAGTTCAGCGGGTGGAGCTTTGGAGAAAATGTCTGGTAATTTGGGAGCGTTGTTCAAAGACGACAAGGGAGATTATTCTCTTACTACTTTCACGACAGGATCAATGGATTTGCTCTTTGACTGTCGCTGTCTGTTACTCACGACACAAACCTGATTGTGAAGTAACGAGTGTTTCAGAACACATGAACTGTGTTATTGATTTGGTAACTTTTGCTCAGCTGCCGTTTTTTTTTAAATAGTGAGTTTAGTAGGAATGTAGTAAAAAATGTGTAATCTTGATCTTTAAAAATAACAGTTGACAGCACAACTTGAAATTATCATATTACATCTCCATAGTACGGGCTATATCGACCCTTACACGCAACCACAAAAGCCCACCTATAGTTAAATGGGGTTTCTGAGACATGTGCCCGGGTGATCCTCATCCGAATGGAGGCACTTTGTGTCACCGGGTATTGGTAGCTCACAATCACAGTGCACTACAGGTGACTTCAACAACCGCATTGTGGTGCACCAGTAGATCTGTTCTATATGGAGGAACGGGAATTTCCGGATGCGTACGCCCTCTGATTCTTATCATTGCGATGTTGATCCTATAGACTGCAATTCCGGAGGGGAACATTCTTACATTCTCAAGACTGCAGGTTATAACGGGCTGTTACAAGGGCCCCTGTTATAGTTTCTCCAGAGGTTGAACTGGGTTTCTAGGCTTGCCGTCAGCACTGAGATTCTTTAGTCTCAGGGCTTCAAAGCTCCAGGTCCTGTTTTTTTTGCCATCTTGACTGAAAACGTCTGGTTCTAGGGTGTAGAACGGTTCCGGTAGCAGCCCGGAAGCGACACACGGCAGGCACACAATGGTGCTTTCTTTCAGCTAACCACAAATGACGTACGGGACAGTCCAATAATTTATAGGGTGCTCAAGGGCAGGTTTTCCGTGTTTTCTGCGGGTTAGCAAACCCTAATCCTAATCCTAACATTAATCCCAACCCTAACTTTAACCTTAAACCCTAACCTTAACCCTAACCTTAATCCTGACTTTAACCCTAATCCTAACCTTAACCCTAACCTTAACCCTAACCTTAACCCTAACATTAACCCTAACCTTAACCTTAACCCTAACCTTAACCCTAACCCTAACCTTAACCCTAACCATAACATTAACATTAACCTTAACCCAATGTGTTCAACCGGGTGACGAACTTGTGGTCCGGGTTTACTCCCGGGGGTAAGCAGAAAAACCACATTTCTCCCAGATTTACGGTTCATATCATGAAATCAAGGTGGAAGGGTTGCGATATCCATGGTTACCGGGCCAAAGGGGTAACAACTCATGGTTTCTGGATATAAAAACAAACTTCTTCTATCACTGGAGACATTTGTTTCGTTAACATATGTGCTCTTTTAGCCGCATTAGATATCTTTTAGTGCATCTGTGTTCTTAAAGATAGCATAGATCCATCTTGCATCACCTCAACTCCCCACCCACCCCATCCCACCCCTCCCACTCCCCCCACCCCGAATACACTGACTTCATCTTCTCTCCCTCTGCGAAGGATTTTAAATTTATCACACATGTTTGTTTTTCAAACTTCCTTGACTTCCATATCCACGCAGACTTAAATGAGTATCAGGAAATATAATAAGAAGTTTTGTTTGTTTGTTTGTTTTAGTATCCAGAAGCCATGAGTTGTTAACCCTTAGGCTCGGTATTATGGATATCGCAACCTTTCGGCCTTGATTCCATTGTAAATACCGTAAATCTGGGAGAAAATGTGGCTTTCCTGCCTACCCTCGGGATTGAACCCGGACCACAAGGAGTACGTCACCCGGTCTCCGCGAAATCCGGTTTAGCCAATTCCGCTAGAGAGCCGGGCATAATAAGAAGTAAATGCAGCATGTGTGATATTTACCACATCACCTATCGAGTACCAGTACAACTACCGCTACCATCACCAGCGCCACGACAACTATTTAAAAAAAAAGTCACTACTGTCTGTTTTACCACTTTTCTAGGTCGGTGAGGGTACTGCGTGTTGTCCGCCTCGAATGCTAGAGGTCCCGGGTTCAGGCCACCTTAATGGCTGCGATTTTTTCAAGTTTACTTCTAGTAATTTCCACTTGTCTCTGGGTAGTGAGATCGGACACCTGTGTGTATTGCACGTAAAAAATCCATTGCCAGTTGGAAATTGAAAAGTGTAGCCTTACGGCGCTGCCCGGACAAAATTTGGAGTTAAAAATCTGCCCAAAATATGTCAGTTTCCTCGCCGGAGCCCGTGCACTGTGCTGAGCTACTTCGGACTCACGCTTTTGTTAGAAGTAGATGGAGAACATGGATTACTACCCGTATGCCATGATTTTGTTCCGTTGTTTAAACTTCAAACCTCAAACCTCTAGGTCGGTGTAGACAAGGAGTCGTGAGCCAGAGGTTTTATCCCCGCATAGCTAGTGCTGTTGCCACGGAATGTGCAAGTTAAAATGTTTAATTGTGCCCCTGACAGAAAAGCTCCATCACCTTACTGGGGATCCAACCCGGGTCTCCCGCATGATAGCAGGAGGTTGTCACCACCCGCCCCTCCACAACAACTACTACTATTCTGTTACTACTACCACTGCTGCTGCTATAAGCAGATTAATCTTGCGGGCAAGGAGGTTACTGTCGCTTTCCCCGACGTGGGCAGTAGTTATGAAATTAATATCAAGTGAGATGCGTATCGCAAAGAAGATCGTGTTGAGAGTGGCGGATATGGGAGTGCAGCCCGGAGCAGCCACATAATAATATTCCATCAAATGCAAAATTCCTCTGATTAATCACCACAGAAAAGGCGCCATTAGTGGTTTTTTCCGCTTGTGAAGCTACCGAGAAAAAGATCTGAGAATATATAGATCTGTCTAGAATGCTGCCATGATAGTCCTCACAAATAGCTAATTTTTCATTCCCATGCAGTCTTTCAACAACTCTCCTTTTATTTCAACAACTTGTTTTTCTTCTCACATCTTTACATTTCTAAACAGTCTTTCAACAATTCTTCATTCCCATTAAGAAAAAAAATTATTATCTTATATGGCTTCCTGCAGATTTATGAGGTCAACAGTCAAATTTCGCCTCCAGCGGAAATAAAAACCCGCACAGGGAACGCGAAAACGAAAAAAACAATCGTCGGAAGACAAAACCAACATGTCCGTGTGATCGTTGCTGGAGCTATAAAGTTAGTGCTTTGTGCAAAAGTCTTATATAATAACACGCGCATATTTTGAGGCAACTTTGTGTCCAAATTTCAAAGCAATCAGTGAAGAACGTTTGGAGATTAACGATTAGTAATAGACTGTGTATGTGTGCCGATAGTTCCTGGCTAGAGACGTTCGTGACCTGAAGTACCACGATACCGGCATATAGGGTAAATGCAATTAGAACAGTAAAAGACCCATTCACACCAGTTGCTCGTCTAGCAAATGATGTTACTGGTGTTAATAGGATAATGAGTTAAAGGTGAGTGGCGAGGTTAAAATCACGCCGACCACCTTTACTTCCTAGGACTTAACCTGGAACCCGTTGTAGTCTGGAACGACGTGGCACCCAGGGTAGGTTGTGGGGACAAAAATCCAACTAGTTGTCGATTGGAGTCTAAGACATGAAGGTTAAATGGGATAAAACATGGTTTCGTTGTTACCAGTGACTTAATTATAAATTATTTGTAGTATGAACAGGGTAGCGGAGATTTTTGTCAGTTGGTCTCTCACTCAAGATGCGATTCTTTAGTTTCACCCAATATTATTAGGTATTTGAGCGGTAATTATTATTATTATTATTATTATTATTATTATTATTATTATTATTATGATTCGTATTCGCCCACCTCCTCGTCTATATTTACACACACACACACACACAC
>CAJHNH020001121.1:135000-192500 GCA_905116865.2 Candidula unifasciata
AGTATTCTCTCTTTCGTACTCGTTCAGTGGGCTACAGAGAGCTTGGATATTATGTATTATTTTTATAATATTATTGTTCCCTTTTAATAGACATAAACACCCAGTAACTATGGGAGTATCTGGAACGAATAGGCCAGCAGGGGTCATGCTAGCTTTAGTACAATTGTGACGTCACGTCCGCACTGCCTTAAAGTGTAAACATGAAGCTACGGCGAGAGAATATGATAGATGTATTTTGTTTGTGTGGCTCATACGCGTTTCATGCATCTATATTCATGTTTTATAGTATACTTGTATGAGTATAAGTATCCTTCTATGGGAAACAAATGGTGTTATCCTTCTATAAGTTGGCATAGATGACTATCGCTGTTACTGGAGAGCAACAATAGACATTACTTCGTTCTTTTTTGCCCTCACAGCTGTCAATGGCAATCTTGGAATGGTCCTGACTTATGCAATCTATAAAAGCATAGCACAGACTTCTGAGCTAACCCTACGTGTATGTAATAGATGGGTAGTAAAGATTGTATAGTGTTTGCTGATTGCTAACTCTGGTTTTCCTCTTTGTCACAGGATGTTATTAATATCTAAAGGCCAAGTCGGCGATCAGTATCTCAGCAATATCCAGTGTAACCCACATCCAGCTTACAGGGGAAGGGATTCTCAGCGAACAACTCATTCTTGTCCATGCATCATTTCAGTTGCTTCATAGCCGAGAACTGTCTGTTGTTCTGCAATGTGCCTCATTAGCCTCTATCTTCAACCAATAAGACTTTTATGTGAGGGGTTGCTAACAACTGCCACTACCAGGGTGGCATCAAGCGATCTTGAACTGTAATTTTTCAACACTGACTTATGTCCGTGAGATAACATAGACAATTTTTATCGCTTATGTGTGGTATAGAAGACAGTCAAGGTTCTGTTAGTTCTAGTGACTGATATACGGTCTTGCGGATGGAATTCACCAGAAGCCTGCACAACCAGATGTTGGAGGATGCCTCAATTTAACTGGACAGGACATCATGGACAGCTAAGTGGGATCACCAGTACCTGGGATTAACTCTAACTTTCAGTGCCAATTCCCTAAGTATATTCTTTGCTATCTTAGCTGGTTTGATTGATCTTGCTGAATTCTTTTCTTTATTTTCCTACATGTGTTGCGCTAATTACATGATGTTATAGTATTGCATACTGTATGGTTAGTGTCCATTCTTTACAGTTCTTAAAATGTCTGGATTATCTGTTGTATTGTTGTATTTTATGTTTTACTGTGTTAATTTGACTAGCATAGGATTACTGTCCAGTCTGGGGGGCTTAAAAGTAATGGGGAAGTCGTCCAATTTGCGCCTAGGAATGTTTATTGATTATGTAGTGCCATAAATTGAGTCGCCTCACCCCTGAAGTAGGTTAGATGTTGATTGGAGCTGCGGGATACTTCCTAGACCATTGCGAGCCAACATCTTAACACTAAAACTACTTCAGGGTGCCTTTTGGTTTATTATGGAAAAACCTAACAAAGGCATGTGACACCGGCATTATGTGACAATAGCAAATTTCTAGATTTTTGTTATTTTTTTTTTTTAACTCAACAGACAATTGGCGCTTTTTTTTTTAAGTATGGCCACCCTATTACAGGCTCACGAAAGAATAATAACCACTCTTGTCTATGAACATTTGCAGTGTCTTTAGTACAATCCCTATTATGTTAATGAACTTGTTTACTGATACCCTGCATACTTGGTGCTGTTGTCAGGGGAGACGATGTTGATGACATTGTATTGGAGCCTATCTTTTGTTCTGAGTAGGAAATAGTAATATGTTTCTTCCATGTTTTAAACCCTGTACACCACCCCCCCCTCCCCCGTCCCTCCTGTTTTGCTTTTTTTTTTCGCAGCCAACAGTTTTTTTTTTAATGTTGAGTTGACAATGCTGCTCGAGCCTGATAAAATAAACCCGCATGGCTTCTGCAGTCGCCATGAACTGTGCAGGTGAGGATTTTGATTGTTGCATCCAATAAAAAAAAATATCCAACCCTTACCGAGGATCGTCTTGGGTCTCCTGCTTGTGAACCCAGAGCCCTAACCACTCGACCAGCAAGTACTCTGTGTAATGTTAAATTGGATTATTTGTTTATTGACATTAAGGTTCTCACTTTCGTCATCGTCTTATAATGATTCATTGTGTGTTTATCAGATAACACAATTTTAAAACACTTCCATGACATACGTATTTCGCCTACGTGCTGAGTGGTCTCAAGGCCTCCGCCCCGAGTGCTGAAGTTCCCGGGTTCAAGCCCTAGCTGTTATTTTTTTTTACATGGACTTTAGTAATTTCCCCTGGTCTCTTAGTAGTAAGACTGAACGCCTGTGTGTATTGTTGCGCACGATTAAAAAAAAATCCATTGGCAGTTAGAAATCGAAAAGAGTAGCCTAACGGCGCTGCCAGGGCAAAATTTATAGTTAGAAATCTACCCAAAGTATTTTAGGATCCTCGCTGGTGCTACAAAGTTCGTGCACTGTGCAGAGATTCTGCAGACGCAGACATGAGTTAGAAGTAGAAGGGAACACTTATGGGTAACTACCCTTGTTCTGTGATGGTAATTGGTTTAAAAAAACAAACAAACAAACTTTGTGTCAGACAAGCTTAAATTTTAAAAACACCCACACGCATCTGATACATCAAGAAGAAACATATTGGCATGTGCGAACCTGCCGTATCTCAAAATGTTGCCTACCTATAAAAATCGTTTCCTTTTAGAAATGAGATTTTTTGGGAGGTAGGTTATTGACGTAATAACAGCAATCTGAGCTATCTCCGCGACATCTCATCTTATTAAACAAGCTAAATTGCTTTTTATTGTGTTATTATGGCTCGGAGTAACTTAGAACGGGCAGACATGTTTTAATGGTGGCACCTCACATCGAAGACAAGATGGTTGGTCCCCCAAACAGGATTGTATATTTCAGATAAGTTTAAGATATTTCAAAATACATAAATGGGCGATTACAAGTCCCGATTCATCTTTTTGGTCTTAACTCTGTGTGTGTGTGTGTGTGTGTGTGTGTGTGTGTGGGTGTGTGTGTTTGTGTGTGTGTGGGTGTGTGTGTTTGTGTGTGTGTATAAGAGAAAGAGAGAGAGAGAGAGAGAGAGAGAGAGAGGAAAGGGGGAGCTGTTGCTTTAGGTATCGTTGCCTTCCCCTCCCCAGCAGATGTCCCTGACGACGAACTGTCTCTTTTCTTTATCATTGCAATATGTTCTTTTGTTGTTGTTTTGTTGTTGTTGTTGTTGTTTTTGTTGTTGTTGTTGTTTAAAAAAAATTGTTTTATTAAACTCAGTTTTCTCATTTTTGTCAATAATTCGACTTAACCGATTTCTCTGGCTTAAGAGTTGTGAACACATTTACACAATTCTGGCCAACTAGCAAGATAATATTGCTGGCCTCTAACTACTAGGTCAGTTAACAACGGTTGCCATGTCAGTAAACAATAAATACCAGATTAGTAAACTTTGGTTGCCAGGTCAGTAAACAATAAATACCAAATTAGTAAACAACGGTTGCCAGGTCAGTAAACAAAAAAATACCAGATTAGTAAACAATGGTTGCCAGGTCAGTAAATAAAAAAATACCAGATTAGTAAACAACGGTTGCCAGGTCAGTAAACAATAAATACCAGATTAGTAAACAACGGTTGCCAGGTCAGTAAACAATAAATACCAGATTAGTAAACAACGGTTGCCAGGTCAGTAAACAGTAACTACTAGGTCAGTAAACATCTGTTGCCAGGTCAATAAACAATAACTACCAGGTCAGTAAACAACGGTTGCCAGGTCAGTAAACAATAACAACCAGGTCAGTAAACAACGGTTGCCAGGACAGTAAACATTAACTACCAGGTCAGTAAACAACGGTTGCCAGGTCAGTAAACAGTAACTACCAGGTCAGTAAACATCTGTTGCCAGGTCAGTAAACAATAACAACCAGGTTAGTAAACAACGGTTGCTAGGTCAGTAGACAGCGATTGCCAGGTGATTAAAAAACGGCTGCCAGGTCAGTAAACCACGTTTGCCAGGTCAGTAAACAACGGTTGCCAGGTCAGTAAACCACGGTTGCCAGGTCAGTAAACAGCGGTTGCCAGATCAGTGAACAACTGTTGCCAGGATAGTAAACAACGGCTGCCAGGTCAGAAAACAACGGTTGCCAGGTCAGAAAACAACTGTTGCCAGGTCAGTAAACAACGGTTGCCAGGTCAGTAAACATCGGTTGCAAGGTCAGTAAACAACGGCTGCCAGGTCAGTAAACAACGGTTGCCAAGTCAGTACACAATAACCACCAGGTCAGTAAACAACGGTTGCCAGGTCGGTAAACAATAACTAACAGATCAGTAAACAACGGTTGCCAGGTCAGTAAACAATAACCACCAGGTCAGTAAACAACGGTTGCCAGGTCAGTAAACAATAACTACCAGGTCAGTAAACAACGGTTGCCAGGTCAGTGAACAACGGGTGCCAGTTCAGTAAACAATAACTACCAGGTCAGTAAACACCGGTGTCCAGGTCAGTAAACAACGGTTGCCAGGTCAGTAAACAACGGTTTCCACATGTGAAAAGTTAAAAATAAATAGTTCGATTCACCGAACATTTCGAGTAAAAATCAGAAGCTGGTCATTATGAACATGCCAATGTCTTACAAAACATTAATACATAAATAAATAGAAGCCGATGCTGTGTTGATAAATATGAAAGAATTTAAGAATCATTTATTTCAGTGTGTAAGAATTTACAGAAAGTGTAGTTAGAGCAGCAAGAAATAGAGAACGTCTACATTTGATTTAAATAGAAAAAAAAATCGTTAACACTGAAGAAGTGTATCTAGACAAGCATATCTCCAAATGCGATTTGTGGCTAAGAACCTCAATGAATACAAGATAAAGACTATTGTGTAAATCTGAAGTGTTTAGATCAATGAGGTAATTTGCACCCACAAAAGAAAACATGTTGCGTAATTACCATGTCTGCCCTTATAAGATACAATGTAAAAAAAAAAGTATAAACATTTTCAGGAATTGTAAATTCCTGGAGAATTCCCGGTGCCATTGAAAAACTGTGTGAACTGCATTCACAAAAATGTGTCAATCAGACAGAATCTTTATGTAGTGGCAATATAGCTTTACATTTGTATCTCGTCTTGTGTGTCTTCATAAACGGGATGAATTTAAGAGAGGCGAAGGGATCGGGAAAATGTCTGGGCAAACGCTGGTAGTATCAGTCATTGGACAAAGAAGAGGACGATATATATATATGGCACTTCAGGGGGAGAGACGAACAGAGAATTACAAAACAGACACTGAAATGGGAAATAACTAGATGGAATAGGCGAGGATAGAAAAAAATAAAAAAGAACGAACGAACGAACTTTTTTTAAAAGGGTAACAAATTGGGCATGCAGGCCAGTTTTGCATTCGGCCCTTTCCAAAATTAATATTTCACACGGGTAATGTACGTTATCTATAAAGCCTGTTATGTTCATATAACAATGTTCATAAAATACACACAAGCCTATATGCGTCCAGATATATATTTAGATAATGCAATTTGCATACGCACTTTATACGAGCACACATATACAAACCTACACACTACGGCCAGCTCCAGATTCATACATAATATGCAGCTGGACGTGCTACACACAAACATATTTGCACACATACATACAATCAGCGTGTATACATAGACACTCGGGACTGAGCCTCGAGAGGCAGGGGGTAAGAAGTTTTGGTGTTGTGTGTAGTGGGTCCCCCCCCCCCCTTACTTCACCCTAGGTCTAGTGAATATCTATTCACGAAAGGAGCGTCCATTGTGGTGTCAGCCTCTTGACCTAGCAAAACCTCTCTTACCTCAAGACCATTGTGCGTGGCGAAGAGTCACAGCCTCCCCGAGGTAGTCCTAGTAACTGGTGCGAATCCCCAGGCAAAACACAATGGATCTAGAGGAGCAAACCTCGATAATAAACCCGGTGCACCACACCGTACTGCCCCCTGTGGGAGGGAAGGAGCCAGAGGTGTACTGAACAGTCTTAGGAATGGAAACAAGTATTCTAACCCCCCTGAATACCGGAAACTATCGTGAAGGCACAGGGACTCAGGACGTGACGATCCAGTTGCCCCAACTACTCATGCTTAGGCCATGCTTAGAGCCATGAAGAGCTCAGCGAAACCTGCAGGTAATCTGGTGGCGGGGAATGAGCACACTGTGAGCCCCACCTTAGCTACGTGTTAAAGGGGAAGGCAGAAACACAACCCATATTTCCTTTAGAACTGGTACAGGGCATTTCTAGCTGCTGCCCGGGGAGGTAGGTAATCCACAGACACCCCAGCACCACAATGCCATGAATATGTCAAAATTTAAGAATACATACGAGATCGGTCGTCGCCTCGTCTATCAAGGCCCGCGCCAGACAGTGGGAAACCAGGCTGTCATGTGCGAAAAATTGGCTACTGGAAAATTTGAAATAAATAGGAAAATCAGACACCCCAGGAGGAGAAAGAGTGGGAGGGAGAGCAAAGAGAACTCAGACAGCACAGCAAAAAATACACAGATGCTCAATATTCTGCAGCTGAACATCTGTGGAATAAGAAATAGGAAACTTGAACTTGCCAAACTGCTAAACAACCACAGGGTACACGTGGCTGCCCTACAAGAAACCCTGCATAAAGACTCAGATCTGCATCTCACTGGATATACTAGTTATGCCTGTAAGTGCAATGACTGCCGGGGCATAGTGACCTATATCAGAAATGACATACAAGGAGATGTAACAATGCTGTCGACATCTCACCCTACAGATGTGCAAAAAATAACTATCTGGCACAATGGAAGCAAATATACGATATACAACGTGTACAGCCCACCTCAGACAACATGCAACATACCAGAACTATACAAGACACAGTACCATAAAACCCTCCTTGTTGGTGACTTCAACGGACACTCGCCACGTTGGGGTTACCCTGACTACAATATCACAGGGAAATACATCGAAGATACTTGTGAAACAACTAACCTATTAGTGCTGCAGGACACAGAGTCTACACCTACACTGTTACACAGGGCACACCTATCTCTCAGACCTGACCATCTGCTCATCCGACTTAGCAGACGCAAGCTATCCCCAAGTCCTGGACGACATAGGAAGTGACCACAAACCTATACTCACAACTGTAAGCACCACCGCTAAATTACGCTTCAAGCAGAGAACCCGTTGGAATTTCCGAAAAGCAAACTGGATACTATTTCAGGAAACATCTCCAGATGACCCCAAAAGTTACCGCCCGATATCCTTAACATCATGCTTGGGCAAAGTTGCAGAAAGAATGATAAACAGGCGCTTATATTGGTTCCTTGAGAGTTCTGGTGTTCTATGCCATGAACAGGCAGGCTTCAGAACCAACATCTGTACAGAAGACCAGCTGTTCAGACTGACACAAAGAATACATGATGGCTTCCAGAATAAGAAACACACAGTGGCAGTCTTTGTCGACCTCCAGCAGGCCTATGACAGAGTATGGAGAAAAGGTCTCCTGATGAAGATGATGAGCATAGGAATACATGGCAGATTGTATAACTGGGTGAAATACTTCCTGATAGATAGAACAATCCAGACTAAGATGCACAACGCAATCTCTTCTAAAGAAGTCTTGGAGGAGGGCTTGCCACAAGGCTCATCATTGAGCTGTACACTGTTCCTAATCTTTATCAATGACCTGCCAGAACAAATCAAGGCCGAAAAAGCCTTGTACGCTGATGACCTAGCAATATGGCAGAGTCATGAAAATGTGGAAAGTGGAGCCCAAAGACTGAATGGAGACCTTAGAAGACTGCATGAGTACTGCCAAAGATGGAAACTCAAGGTTAACTGTGCAAAGACGGTCTACACAATCTTTACCAAAAGCCACCAAGTAGCAAGGAAGAAAATTAACCTGAGGTTAGACAAACACCAAGTGATGAAAGAAGAGCATCCCACATACCTTGGAGTCACACTTGACCGGCAGCTCAGCCTCAAGAACCATATTGAAAACGTCAGGAATAAGGCATTGAGGCGGTTACAGTTATTAAAGAGACTTGCAGGTACATCATGGGGATCAGACAAGGAAACTCTGAGGGGCTTATATCTAGGATATGTTCGCTCTGTGATAGAGTACAACAACTCACTGCTTGCAACTTGCTCCAAAACTAACCTAGAAACTCTTGACAGAGTACAAAATAATGCCCTCCGATTAATCTGCGGAGCTATGCAGTCTACACCAACTGCTGCATGTGAAATCCATACAAATGTGGAACCCCTCGGGTTGCGGAGAGAAAAAGCCACTTTAGAAATTTATGAAAGATGCGTTAGGAAAAATCGTAACCATCCTAATAGACATCTTGTAGAAAACTGGGAATACAAACAAAGAATACAGCACAAATTGGTTTTACACTGTGTTAATGAAATTCAGGACAGATACCACCTCCCAGAAAAACGTCAAGGAATTCAGAATGTTGCAAGAAACCTACTACCACATGCTCGCTTTAAAGCTCCAGGAGTCCGAATTAAATTGGTAGGCGAGGAAACCAAACAGTCCGACCCAATCGCTCTTATGAACTCATCACTAAAGACCGTTGATTCTTACCCCCAAGAATGGATACATGTCTATACTGATGGATCAGCATTTAAAGCTACCATTAAAGCAGGTTACGGAATCTACATAGGTTATCCTGATGGATCTGTTGGAGAGATTTTTGATGCATGCGGGGAATTCTGTTCAAATTATGAAGCTGAAATAATTGCACTGGAAACAGCAGTGTACCACCTAAAGACTGTAATGGTTTACCCTTCAAAGGTCCAAAATATTGTCATCTTCACAGATTCAATGTCTGCCCTTCAAGCTCTGGAGGGCAGTGAACGCTGCAGAACTGACATAGCCAAAATAATCCTGGATGCTGATCAGCTTATTACCTCATACAACATCAGAATGGTGATGCAGTGGATTCCAGGTCACCCTGGCACACCAGGTAATGACAGAGCTGACAGATTGGCAAAGAAAGGAGCAACACAAGAACAACCACCTACAGCGACAACCCTCCAGACAGCAAAAACACTGATAAGAGCTATAAACAAAGAGACTTGGTTGAACAGATGGGCCATGGGAGACACTGGAAGAGAGGTTTATAGACATATGTCTGGCCCTGATCCCAATGACAGCATTAACCATCTAACAAGAAGGGACCAGGCCACCATCTTCAGACTTAGAACACAACATACTCCATTCAGTGGACATCTAAGAATACAGCCACAACACTCCCCAGAGTGCCAGCTATGTAACTACCCCTACGAAACTGTTGAACACCATCTCTTTGAGTGCCCAAAACTCAGTGAGACAAGAAAAACGCTACTCCCTCCGAGACCAGACAAGTGGAACACCTTGTACGGAGGAAAGGACAGCTTGTGAAAACATGCAAATTCCACTACATGGTATTGGGCCAAAGGGCGAAAGCTCATGCGCCGCTGGATCGATAAAAACAACAACATACATAGACACTCGCACATACATGCATACAGGCAATCACATATACATGCATGCAAACACACACACATACCCATGCAGAAACTGTCATACATACACACACATGCATGTCTAAACAAATTCACACATATCTACACGTACTCGAATGTTTACAAACTCATACATATTTATACATACACATATTCACACACACACATATATACATACACCAACGTACACAATAAAACTTACGCACATTACACACACACACATTTATATAAATATCATCATCATCATGTAGCAGGTCCTTTACAGAACGTCGCTCTCATCACAGTCTGCCTGAAAGAAACTCGGTCTCTCGCTAGTCTCCCGCCTCCTGTACTTTCATACTCAAGGAGTCGCTTATATCCTGTGCCCGTCTTCGTGTCGGTCGGCCCCTGCCCCTCCTTCCTGGTACCCTGCCTTCTGCTATAATTTTTTTCCAATAAGTCGTGGAGCTTGATATGACCAAAATAGTTTAGCTTCTGAGACAGGATGCTGTTTATTAGCCAATCTTCCTTGATGTTAAGATCTTTCAAGATGTCAGTATTTCTCCTTTTCTATGTCCAAGATATTCTTAGAATCTTTCTATAGCATTTTAGCTCATATTCTCTTTCTTAAGGACTGAGAGATAGTCCACGACTCACATCCGTATGTAGACACAGGGAAGATGCATGCTCTCAAAATTCTAATTTCGATCTCTTTGCTGGTGCTTAACCATATACTTTTCAGGCTGTTCAATCTTTGCATTGGCCATCCTCCTTTTAATTTCTGCCAAACAGTCTCCATTGCTGTTTATTATAGAGCCTAGATATTCAAAGTTTGTAAGATTTTCAATTTCTTCATCATTTATTGTTATTTTTGGGTTTCAGACAGCATTATCTGTGGACATTTGTTTTCTCCGTTTTCTTTAAATTCAAGAACAGATTTTGATCTTCACTGTGATTTGGGGCAGACAATAATAAATTTTCTATTCCCTTTACGCTGTTTAAATAGAGGACTGTGTCATCTGCGTAGCGGAGCTCCGGAATAGGGTTGCCACCAATTTAAAGCGGATCTTCTTCTTCTTCAGCGATCTCTGGTCATGCGCATAATCCACTGTGGGTCATAAACTGGGATGTCTTTTCAAGGTCTTTTAGGTTTCCCCAAAGCCTAGTTGTCAGTTCTACTGGGTGTTGCCAAATGTTGCTCCGCAGGAGAGGACAGTCTTGCAGGACATGTTCAGGAGTCTGTTCAGCACGAAGGCACCGGCAGAGAGCTGTTTGGCTTATGTCTAATTTATATGAGTGTTTATTGAGTTTGCAGTGTCCAGTACGTAAGCGAAAAACTGTGACTTGGTCTGTTCTGTTCAAGTGTTTCAGAAAATCTTTTTTCGTAGTTATAACCAGTGTTGGTTTTCCAATCTGTTTCTGATTTTCTCTTAATGAGAGTTTTGACTTATGGAAAAGATAGTGGCTGGTAGGTCTGTGGTTTCTTACTGCCTTCCTTGGCTAAAGCATCAGCGCTTTCATTGCCTTTGATGCCACAGTCAGATGGAATCCAC
Organism: Candidula unifasciata; assembly: GCA_905116865.2. NCBI lineage: Eukaryota > Metazoa > Mollusca > Gastropoda > Stylommatophora > Geomitridae > Candidula > Candidula unifasciata. Next base: position 146,122 of record CAJHNH020001121.1, read on the forward strand.
TGCAAGTGAATTTCTGCCTTTTTTGACAACATAGCAAGTTCCTTTGTTAGACTTTGTAGTGTGTTGTCGGTAGGTTTGGACTCAAGGGTCTGTATAGCTGACAGTGAGTCAGTGAGAAAAACCATCCTGCCTGCGGTAATTTGCAGATTGTTCATATACTGTGCTGCCATCAAAAGGGCTGAGAGCTCTCCTTGTAGTTAGAGCAAGTTCGTCCTGTGGGGGCTGCCAGGGACACAGTAGTGGCATCTGGGTGTTTTATGTAAACACCTCCACCACCCACCCCCCCCCCCCATTCGTAGTTGCTTCTTTTGCTGATCCATCTGTGTAGATTCTTGTCCAGCTGTCCTGTGGGAACATGTTGAGGTGTTCCATTGTGAGTGCTTTCTTTACTAAAGTGGGCTCAGCATCTTTGTTTCCCAGGTTTAGGATGGATGCTGACACATTGAGTGTCAATAATTCGGAGTCCCAGAGATCGAAAGATAGCTCTTCAGGTGTACATTGTTGGTTAAGTAGTAAAGAGAATGACTTTCCAAATTCCTTAGTTAGATGGTTTAGGCTTGTGCGCTTTATTCGCTTTTTTGTCCTGGCTGCCAATTTTTCGTGTAGTGGGTGGTTTAGCATTCTCTTTTTTTTCCGCAAGTAGAATTGCTTTTGTCCTTCTTCTTTCTTCTAAGGGAATGATGTTGGCTGCCTTTTCCATTTCTACAACAGGCGTAGATTTTATGGGTCCCAGAATTGTACGCAGTCTTCTATTTTGCGTTTTGCTTAGTATCTGTTTATTGGAATGAGCTGCTATCCATAACGATGATGCGTATTCGAGAGTTGGTCTGACTGTGCCGGTGTATACCTGCTTCAAGATGCTTAAGCGCATCATTACTGTCACAAGTCTGGTCATTTTTGACATTTCTCATTAGATTCACTGAGTATATTTTGAATAGGTATGCTATATACATATATTCATACACACACACTTACCTATACATCCTTAAATGTATACAAACTCATACATACACATATTTATACACGCATACACTCACTCATACCTATACATTCTCGAGTGTATACAAACTCATACATGCTCAAACATGCACATATTCATACACACAAACTCATACATATACCGACTTACATACACATGCAAAGGACACAAAAAGGACACAAAAACATGTTGATTCCTATACATCTCACATACACATACATATCTATATACACACATACACACACACATATCTATATACACACACATACACACATACATATCTATGTATACACACACACATAGACCGACTTACATACACATACATCTCACACACATATATATCTATATATACACGTATGTAAATACCATATCATTGTGCAATTTGCAAATATAACAGGATTCCCCAGACACTCCTCTGCACTGTATAGCACTACCAACATGTTTCAGTAACAGGCGGCACTATTGTAAGCGGTTTTAATGGCAAATTCACACATGACTGAGGCCCTGTTAGCGTATTTGACTGACTGACTTTCTACCCCAACAGGACATCACACAAGCGATAAACACCCGATGACACAGAGTGCCACCATGTGGGTGAGAATCACCGTGGAGAGGTCCCAGAAACCGCGTTCAGCCTATAGGCCATATTTATGGCCAGGCTATATTGCGGCCCCTGGCAAAAGCCAGAGTAGGGCTTCAAATAACGAAAAATGTCATCCTAAAAAGGATGAAAAAACATTTGTATTTAGGGTATTTTCCTAGCTTTAATAATTTGGGACCGTCATTCGGAGGATAGCCCTTCAGACATATTTAAGGATCACAACTATTAGAAGCACAAAGATTGGGTTAACAAAGCATTTAAGACATTGATATTAGTGGGGGGGGGGGGGGGGGGGGGGAAGAGAGATCCGACGCTATAATTATAACGAGGGTTAAAGTGGTCAAATTTTCGTTGTTTTCCGCCCCCTAAAACCATAAAGAACAATGAAATTAATAATTTGTTTGAATCAACGCAAATTACTGGCACCATGCGGGCTAGGGGGATACAATTGTTAAGGCATATTGAAAGAATGACAAACGACAATGACCAAATCCAAGAAGACTGCAGAGAGATGACAAGCGGAGACCTGACATAGAACAAACTAGCGAACGAATACACGCATATTTCTTTATGAAGGGCATTTCCGACTGCATTTGTATTTCATCAGTTGAGCTACTACGTTCATGTAAAAGTGAAGGACCCCTTGCCGCGCCATTAGGTGTATTGGGCATATAGGGCTAGACCATTATTTTACAGACCAATGGGCACTCAATGAGTGATGTCGTCAAAATCACGGTGGTCGTCTTTACTTCCCTATAGCTTCCTATCTGGTATCCATTTAGGCTAGGTCGACCTGAGAGCCAGGAGCATTTTTAAAAACTGTCGGGCCCAGGCGGATTTGAACCTATAATTATCGGGCCTGATGCGAGTGTCTAGCCGCTACACGATTGTGGCTCCCGATATTCATGTAAATAATGTAGATGATATGACTACTAAAAAAATGAAATCACATTCACACACACACGCGCGCGCATACACACACATACTTACACACATAAATACATACATACATACATACATGCATACATACACACATACACATATACATACATACACACACATACACACATACACACACGTATAATACACTCATACATACACACATACACACACACACACATACATACTACACATACATACATACATACATACATACATACATACATACATACATACATACATACATACATACATACATACATACATACATACATACATACATACATACATACATACATACATACATACATACATACATACATACATACATACATACATACATACATACATACATACATACATACATACATACATACATACATACATACATACATACATACATACATACATACATACATACATACATACATACATACATACATACATACATACATACATACATACATACATACATACATACATACATACATACATACATACATACATACATACATACATACATACATACATACATACATACATACATACATACATACATACATACATACATACATACATACATACATACATACATACATACATACATACATACATACATACATACATACATACATACATACATACATACATACATACATACATACATACATACATACATACATACATACATACATACATACATACATACATACATACATACATACATACATACATACATACATACATACATACATACATACATACATACATACATACATACATACATACATACATACATACATACATACATACATACATACATACATACATACATACATACATACATACATACATACATACATACATACATACATACATACATACATACATACATACATACATACATACATACATACATACATACATACATACATACATACATACATACATACATACATACATACATACATACATACATACATACATACATACATACATACATACATACATACATACATACATACATACATACATACATACATACATACATACATACATACATACATACATACATACATACATACATACATACATACATACATACATACATACATACATACATACATACATACATACATACATACATACATACATACATACATACATACATACATACATACATACATACATACATACATACATACATACATACATACATACATACATACATACATACATACATACATACATACATACATACATACATACATACATACATACATACATACATACATACATACATACATACATACATACATACATACATACATACATACATACATACATACATACATACATACATGTTTATCTTTTTATAGTGGTGTGGTTGTTTTCCTTTGTTTTCTACATATAGATTCCTTTAAACCATGTCTTCTGCTTTCAGTAACCTCTTATATTGTCACGGCACATCAATGTTCTACTCTGCAGTAATCTTGCTAACAACACAGGCAACCCCGAAGGCTTCCAATGATCCTGGCGAAAGGCTGTGTTGGCCAACCACTATTACAAAGAGGTAGTGTTGGAGTGTTCCCCTCGCGGAGTCCGAAATAGGGCTTCTCAGAACGTTCGGTGAGTATAATTTGTGCGTGTATGTGGGATTGGGGTGGAAAAAAAGGGGGGGGGGGCTATCACATGCAGACATACATATCAAATTCATATTTGCATTAACGACGCCACACACACACATACCACACATTTACAATAAGTAATTTGAAAGAAAATTTATTTCGGTATATTTATTTACACAGACCGGATATAACCATAAACAGACCAACAATACAAACGGTACAATAACACATACAGCATCATAAACATTACAATGTAAAACATTTAATAATACTGGTAGTGGACTTTTCAAACGTCCTGATAAACATTGTCTCGAAGTTTACTATAGATCTATTTGGACCAGCAGTTTTCAACCTGTGGGCGCCACCACTTAGAGGGCGCAAGGAAGTTTTGAGTGGGGTGTCAAGCAAATTTGAATTGAGTTTATTTATACATGTGATAGTGTGCTATAAAAAGTAAGGTAAAGGGCCCTTTTCCAAGGCATTAGGCGTATAGGGCATATAGGGCTCGACCTATATTTGTATAGACCAATCGGCACAAGATGGTTGATGTGGTCAGCATCACGCTGCCGCTTTTACTTTTCCGACAGCATCCGGTACCCACTGAAGACTGGGTCGAACTGGAGCCAAGGTCATTTTTGAAAAAAGTCTGTCTCCGCCAGGGAGCCAACCCACAACCGTCCGATCCACGGCAAGCGTCTAGCCGCTCGGCCACGGCGACTCCCATAATGTGCTAAACTAACATGATTTTTTCTTCATTTTAATCATTAAAAAAAAAAAGTTACGTTCTTGTTCACTATGCATGGCCATTTTGTTTTGTTCTATTTGTAATCCCTTTTTTAAAAGTTGGGCGGAAAAGAGGAAGAGGGAGGGGAGGGGTGGGGGGTCCTGAGGTCTTGCTACAGATTCAATTGACCTAGAGGCTACATGCCACCCAGGTTAAAATCAACATGGAGTCTGATTTATTTCATGGGAAGTAAAGGCGACCAAATCACCCCTCGTGTATTTTTTTTAAAGCCCGACAAGGATTACCCCCGCGGGGGTTCCGGAGCCCCATTCTGTGATCCCCTAAGTAGACTATCGTAAAAGGCGACTGATTATGGGGTTTTCCTTCAAAGTCAGAATCCATCTGCCTGGGAGGCGATGAACCAGCAGGCAGAAAACAAATAAGACAGATCTGTAAAGCCGATGTGCACGCAAAATGTAAGTTTTGGAACAATAAAAGTCTGTAAGAACTCAAACAACCATAACTTTTCGCCACTTCACAGCCGGCAAACGCTAAAATGGCGAAGAAGAATATTCTACAATTTCTATTTGCGATATTAGCTCTATCTTTCTTCAATGTTTTTCAAGCTTCCGAAACATGGGGCCGGCTATGATGGTGTACTGCTAGAAGTGTCGAACATAAAAAAAGAGGAAAACAAGTAATAATTCACTGGTATTTTCACTGAGTTCGTTTGCTTGAAATGCACTATTTGAAACACCTTCAACTTCTAGTGTACAAGTAAATGAACACGTGCATTTGTATAAGTTTTTTTTAATCCTAACTGATATCAGTAATTTAAAGCGCATTAATTAATCATCATCATATTCATTAATTTAAAGCGCATTAATTAATCATCATCATATTCATTATTACTATGCCATCACTATAACATTACCATCATCATCATCAATATAAGCATCATCATGATTACATCGCCATCATAACATCATAATCAATCAAGTATCATTTCCATCATCGTCGTCATCATCAACATAAATATGATCATCATTACGTCACCATCATCATCATCAACATAAGCATCATCATGATCATCTCGGTCATCACATCATCATTACAATAATCATTGTAAACAACGTCATCATTACCAGCATCACCAACATTATTATCAGCATCATCACTATCATCATCATTAGCATCGTTGTCAACGTCATCATCAACAGTATAATCATGATCTGTTCTGTATGGGGTCTGTGGCAGACCTTACCAAATAAGAGGAGTTGACTAGGCTCATTTAGTTGAGAACCACTGCTGTAATGTAGTTCATTGGAGAAAAGGACCGTTTGTGTGCGAAATTCCATCAGAGACTGTAAGAGTGAGATATGTAACTTTAGAGTCAGCTGTTTAAAATTGTCTTTAGCAATTGTTAGGCCGATTAAGACAGACAAACAAACACAAATGTGAGGGGTGGTTGTCAGTGTTGAGAAAGGGGTGTTAGGCCGATTTAGGCAAACAAACAAACAAACACAAATGTGAGGGGAGGTGGTCGGTGTTGGAGAAGGGGTGTTAGGCCGATTTAGGCAGACAAACAAACACAAATGTGAGGGAAGATGGTCGGTGTTGTGAAAGGGGTGTTGGGCCGATTTAGACAGACAGACAAACAAAATGTGAGGGGTGGTTATCGGTGTTTAGAAAGAGGTGTTAGGCCGATTTAGGCAGACAAACAAACACAAATGTGAGGGAAGATGGTCGGTGTTGCGAAAGGGGTGTTAGGCCGATTCAGACAAACAAACACAGATGTGAGGGGAGGTTGTCGGTGTTGGGGAAGAGGTTCTGAGCCTGATCAATTATTGCCACATGGTTAGTGCATTCGATGCAAGCTGTGCAAGTTGGGATTTTAATTAATGACAAAACATGAATCACTTTACTGAGGACTCGAACTCGAGTCTCATGAATGCCAACTAGAGTGTTCTAATAACTCAGCCAATTGTTTCTTAAAAATAATAACATAAGTGTAAAAAAAAAATACAATTAAAAAAATAATATAGGAGTATTTCATTGATACAATATTATTCAACAATATTCAATAGTTTAATTTTAAAAAAAAAATCTGACAGTATTTCAGTAGGGTACAATTCTGCTGTAAGCAAATATAAGGATGAAAAAAAATTTTTTTTAATATACATTAACAGAAACAACATAAAATACCAAACACGTTGACCAAACAATAACACAAGACAACAAATAGATACAAAAAAAAAAAAAAAGAGCAGCAAGAATGCTGAGAATGTTTGAACTAAAGCGAACATAATAATACTAATAATTCGATAACAAAAATTAACAACAAAATAAAACGAAGGAAAGTATTCATGTGAATTTAATGGTAATTCATTCCATTGCGTAAACTGTTGATCCTCATTTCATTTTGTATTTCTGATTATTCTCCTCACCCTCCTTCTCATCATCATCATCGTGGATTATTAGCTAATCTGTACCGGGTTCATCCAACATGCAGTGTAGCTATTTCACCAGACAAGATAGTTTTGTTCCGAACACCTTGTAACCTGTCAGGTAGTTACGATAACTGACTCCTCCTTATGTTTGACCTTTACCTAACCTGTAGCTTAGTGGTATTATTGTATCTTTACAGCTTCAGACATTGCTCAGTTACAAGAACTGACTCCGCCTCATATTTTACCTTTACCTAACCTGTAGCTTAGTGGTATTATTGTATCGTCACAGCTTCAGACATTGCTCAGTTACAAGAACTGACTCCGCCTCATATTTTACCTTTACCTAACCTGTAGCTTAGTGGTATTATTGTATCTTTACAGCTTCAGACATTGCTCATCTACAAGAACTGACTCCGCCTCATATTTTACCTTTACCTATCCTGTCCCTTAGTGGTATTATTGTATCTTCATAGCTTCAGACATTGCTCAGTTACAATAACTGACTCCGCCTCATATTTTACCTTTACCTATTCTGTCCCTTAGTGGTATTATTGTATCTTCTCAGCTTCAGACATTGCTCAGTTACAATAACAAATTCTTAGAAAAAAGCGCGATCTAGCAGAACCGTCACTGTACTTATTTTAGCAACATCTTCCTGCAGGTCATTCAATACTAATTATCACAAAAGATGTCAGTAATTTTCAGAAATTCAGCAGTTACTTGGCCAATCTGGTTCCGGCATAATCCATCAGTTGTTATTTTGCTTAAAATGTTAAAATTTATTGATTGTATTAAGAACTTCCTTTCGGCTGCAATAACAAAAATATATTGTATCTTATTTTTTTTCCCTTTTGTATATATCTTTTTGCTTTTGTTTTGATTAAATTTAGAGAAATCATTTTTCTACACTTTTTATTACTGCACATTCCATCAATCGTTACAGATCTTGTGCGTGTTTAGCAATCTATTTCTAACATTCAATATGTAACAATCATATTGTCAGGGCGTATTTCACAGTTCCATTAGATAACCTCTGTCTAAAGCCCCAAACATGTTCACTTCGTGGGTTATTTTTATGTTCAGCAATTCCTCACAAAACTGTTGTAGAAACACAGCACATAATCTATAACATTTTTATCATCATCATTTTACATTGTCCTGAAATGTCGCACGGAGTTCTAAATTTACCTTTTCATTCCGTTCTATCGTCTGCAATTGTTTCATTATCATTCATGGAATCTATGTAATTCTCTCATTATCACGGAGAAAATCTATTCTACCGCCTTGACACTTTCTCATGAACGTTTATTTTAGATTTCATTTTGGAAGTTCTCTTTTTCTTAGTCAATTTATTCCCACGTAACTGCCTGTTTGGTGATTCTGTTGTTTCTCTTTAAGAGGCGCCAGTTTATATATATATATATATATATATATATATATATATATATATATATATTGGCTTATAACTGTTGATACAAGTGGTTGACCAGATGTCTATCATTGTTGTTGTTGATACTGCTGCTGAAAGTTGAACGCATTAAATTTTTTATTGGCAAAATATAACATTTTTATCACTCTTATTGTTTATGATTCACACCCATAGATCTGGACTTTTTCTTCTTCTGCCTTTTTAAACCCCAGTATAGCATTGGCCTTCAACCAACTCACGCCAAGTGCTCTATCCTTCCCTATCGCATGCAGCTCTCCCTATGTCCTCCCCATTTTCTTTCCCTCTTTAGCTCCCTTATCCGTGTGTTTTCCCCTTTATTTCCAGACCTCTGTGGGTTCCAGTGCAAAGACATTCTAGTTATAGTATTCTCAGTTTTTCTCATCGTGTGTCCAATACAACTTATAGATCTGGATTGCTTCTATATATACCTTGATTACTCTAAAGAAAGATAAATTATCAAAATGGAATAGATTAATGACACTCAAGTACATATAAGACGTGAAACAATAAATAATATAATCAACACAAGAACTGTCAGCGCTAAGGTAAATGGATATGACAAATAACGGACTTGTTTAGCTCATTCTTGGTTGATCCAACCTAAAATTAGTAAAATGCAATGGAAAGTAAAGGCGGCAGGCATTATGTTGATATTAAACACCTCCTTATGAATCAGTAATGCACATGTTACATCTAAAGTACCTTTGTTTGTATAAACATGTGCTTTTAGAGTGAATACCCCAAAAACAAGCTCACATTCAACATAACTATATACATTTAGCCATTTATATCACGCCCTCCAAGTGCAATAATTATATGATTTTTCAGAAGACTTGAGGACCAGAACAACATAGATCGGAATGTGAAATAACAAATATAAATCTATTATAATTATTATTGTGGGTTTATTGGGTCACTTGAAAGTAACTACCTTCGCTTAGCCTAAATTCACTCATCATGACGTAACTAAGCCACACTTCACTCAACCTGGCTTAGATCAGCCCAAGTTCATTCAATTTAATTCACTCATTTTAACTTCACTCAACATAACTTCTTTCAGTTTACTTCACTCAAGGTAATTTCACTCAGTATAATTTCGCTCAACTTAATTTCAGTCAACTTAACTCAGCATAACCTTATTTAACTTCACTTCTTTATACCTGACTTTACTCAGCCTAACTAAACTGCGCCTTACTTTGCTTAGTTTAAGAGAACCTAATCTGACCTCCTCACCCTGGCCGTATGCAGCTGTATTTATGCAACTTAACGTCACCCGCAATACTTTTATGCAAACCGAGCTCACGCAACCTAACCTGATGAAACTGACCTCACCTAGCTCAACCTCAAGCAACCTGACCTTACTAAACTTAACCTCATGCAACCTGACCTCACTCGGCCTGTATTTATGCAACTTAAACTCGTGCAATGTAAACTCACGCAATGTGTATTCGTGCATCTCACTAAACCTTAACCTCGTGCAACCTGACATCACTCAACCGAATTTCTCTTATGCCAACTTCACTCAACCTGACTTCACTTTTGCAGGGTTTAGATTACCTAGACGTAATTGTATCGTAATTCAGAGCACACATTCACAATCTTTTAAGGGATTCACTGCCAGCTAACCATACAGACAACCAAAGCACCTACCAAAACTCGACTAAGACAACGACCACCAGGCAACCGAAACACAAACCATTAAATCTATCTGAAACAAACACTAACTAAAGCACCTAACAAAACAGCGCCAATCAAGAGCCAACCAGTCAATTGAAAACCAATCAACCAATGAAAATACTGAACCAAACGGCCAGTCAAGAACCACTCAATCAACAAATTAATCAAGAACAATCTAGCCAATCTAACCATGATTTTACAATCAACATAAAAAGAAGGAATCCATAAACCAATAAAACAAATTAAATTCAAGTGTTCAGGATGTTTGTGCATGTTATACAGAGATACTGTATATGTAAAACTCAGTGACAATCTGCAAACTTTATGAGACAATGTTCAAGGGGATGACAATATTTTAATGTCTTGATGAATTAGTTAAATGGTATTATAGGGCCACAACATACGACTGATCTAAGACTGCTGAGAAGAAGAACTACAATCACACCTGTTTATCATCATCGTATAGTACCACGTCTGCCTCAAAATAATAGCTATCAAAAGCCCTATTACTGAGTTTGTTGCGTTGTCCTAACGCTAGCCCTATTCTAAATATAAAAGTTTTAAAAAAAAATACTCTTTTCTACCCCTTTAGGAGTATTGGGTATATAGGGCTAGGCCTATAGTTTATAGACCAAACGGCACTTGGTGGGTGACGTGGTCAGCATCACGCCGTGCTGCCTTTACCTCCTAAGACTGTACCTGGTACTCACTCCAGGCTGGATCGAGCAAAGGTCATTTTTGATTTAAAAAATCCGGCCCCTGTCATGATCTAAACCCACGACCTTCCGATCCGCAGGCGAGAATCTACCCGCTAGATCACGGCGGCTCCCATCCTAAATATAAGCCGCAGATCTTCATGCTTGTTTAGTTGATTATAGCAAGGCATTTGATTGTGTCCAACATCAGAAACTATGAACTATTATGAGAAGTATGGGATTTTTAGCACATTTAGTGCATTTAATAGAAAATCTTTACCATGAACAACAAGCAGCTGTCAGAGCAGCTGGTGGAAGTTCGCACTGGTTCGAGGTGCAAAACGGAGTGAGGCAGGGGTGCATTCTCTCACCCTACTTTTTCAATATATACACAGAAAATATAATGAGAAATGTCCAAAATGACCAGACTTGTGACAGTTATGATTCGCTTAAAATTTATGGCAACCCTATCATGGAACTCCACAACGCAGATGAAACAGTCCTCCTTTCGAAAGGCAAATGGAATATAACATTTAATTTTGTCTGTTTAAAAGCACAGGGAAGATCAAAATCTGTTATTGAATATAAAGAAAACGAAAATAATGTCCTCTGGTAAAACTGGCTGTCCTACAAAAATAAAAATAAATGACCAAGAAATTGAAAATGTCACAAACTTTGAATATCGGCTCTATAATAAACAGTGATGGAGACTGTTTGGCAAAAATTAAAAGGAGGATGGCCATAGCAATGCAAAGATTGAACAGTCTTACAAGTCAAGAATATCAAAATTATAATTTTGAGAGCATGTATCTTCCCTGTGGCAACATACGGATGTGAGTCGTAGACTATCTCCCAGTCATTAACAAAGAGAATAGGGGCTTTTGAGCTGAAATGCTTTAGAAAGATTCTCAGAATGTCTTGGACAAAGAAGAGGAGAAATACTGACATCCTAAAAGATCTGAACATCAAGGAAGATTGGCTAATAAACAGCATCCTGTCCCGGAAGCTGCAATATTTTGGTCATATCAAGCGCCACGACGGATTGGAAAAAATTATAGCAGAAGGCATGGTACCAGGAAGGAGGGGCAGGGACCGACCGACACGAAGATGGGCACGGGATATAAGTGACTCCTTGAGTATGAAAGTACAGAGAGCTGGCCAGAGACCGAGTTTTTTTCTGGCAGACCACGATGAGACCGACGTCTATGCAAAGGAACTGCTACATGATGATGTTGATGAGTTAAACTGGTCTGGCTCGTGGGCTTTTCTGGTTCGTAATGTGAAATTTACGGCGGATGTGCTGCATTTTCAAGTATTGAATATGTAAATTTGAAAAAAAAAAATGATATTACTGATCTTTATAAATGATAATAAAGTATTTATACATTGAAAATATACACAGATTAAATATTTTGACAACAATTCTCTAAAATAAAATAAAAAGTTCTAAGGCGTCTTTTGGAATTCACGTTAATATGAGACCAGCTCTTACTTTCAGGGAAAGATAATATATCTCTTCCATGTCAGCAGTTTGTAATGATTATTCTCAAGGATCAGTCAGGTTTTAAAAGTATGTCATGTATGGTCATGTTTTAAAAGTTGTTCATAGACATGTCTACATTCTTTGCTCACACAAAGCCTTTTGCACAAACAGGTACACTTTCTTGGCTGATATAAAGCCTTTATACATTCTACTTTTTTTGGCACACATAAAGGCTTTTTCATAAAAATATCTAGTTTCTTGGCTAACATAAAGCAAATTTTTAAAATATAAATGGCTACTTTTTATGTGTGCCTCAAATAAAGCCTTTTTTCCTTAAACATGTCTACTTTCTTGGCTCAGATTAAACGCGCGAACTCTTTTATAAACCTCTTTCCCATTATCCTGTCTTTTTTAAAGTATGAATACTTTTATGTAAATCGTTGTTCTTTCCCTCAATTTCTTGTCCTGCAATACCAATTCACACTTCTCTTGCTACAATTGTACACATGCAAAGGGCCACAGGAAAGCGTTTTCAGTGTTTTAATTTTTTTTTTTCAAGTATTTATCCTAACAGGAATTATGTTCATGATGTTTTTTCCCCCACCTATACACTAGTTAATGTTCAGAGTTCTTGATAACTCCTCACGCAGTATTATATGTTGGTGGTTCTGTATATACACTTATACAATAGTTTGTGTTCACAGTCCCCCTCTTTTTAATTATTATCTGTACAGTATTCCATGTCTATGGTGCTTCAAAGTCTATCACTCATTCAGTAGTTCATATTCCCAGTTCTCTATATCTCAAATACAGTAACCTATAATTTTATGTATCTTAAATACAACAGTTCCTGTTCACAGCACTTTATATTCATTATCCATTAGTTTGTAGTTCATTATAATTCACTTATACAATAATGCATGTTCAAGATTCTTTATAAACATTTCTGAAATATTTCATGTTCACTGTCCTTTATTACAGTACTTGTTCACTTGTCAGTAGAATAATTCACATAATAGTTCGTGTTCTCAGTTGTGTTTTACAATATAAAGTATAGATTCAGGTTCATAATTCTGTAGCATGATTCACACAATAGTTCATTTTCACAGTTCTCTATAATTATTCACACAATAGTTTATGTTCACATTTTAGTTTCAACATTCACTGTAAAGTTAGTGTTCACAATTCAGTAAAGTCATTCACACTATAGTTCATGTTCACATTTCAGTATCATCATTCACAATAAGTTCATGTACGAAATTAGGTATAATCAGTCACCAGTAGTTCATGTTCTCATTTCCATATCATCCTTCATAAAATGGTTCATGCTCATAATTCAGTATAGTTATTCATACAACAGTTCGTCTTCACAGTTTAGTAGCATCATTCATACAACAGTTCGTCTTCATAGTTTAGTAGCATCATTCATACAACAGTTCGTCTTCACAGTTTAGTAGCATCATTCATACAACAGTTCGTCTTCACTGTTTAGTAGCATCATTTATACAACAGTTCGTCTTCACAGTTTAGTAGCATTATTCATACAACAGTTCGTCTTCACAGTTTAGTAGCATCATTCATACAACAGTTCGTCTTCACAGTTTAGTAGCATCATTCATACAACAGTTCGTCTCCACTGTTTAGTAGCATCATTCATACAACAGTTCGTCTTCACAGTTTAGTAGCATCATTCATACAACAGTTCGTCTTCACTGATTAGTAGCATCATTCATACAACTGTTCGTCTTCACTGTTTAGTAGCATCATTCATACAACAGTTCGTCTTCACTGTTTAGTAGCATCATTCATACAACAGTTCTTCTCCACAGTTTAGTAGCATCATTCATACAACAGTTCGTCTCCACAGTTTAGTAGCATCATTCATACAACAGCTCATTCAAATTTTTAAATCATCATTTAAATATCATTTTACATTCACATTTTTATATAATAATTCCAATAATAATTCATGTTCAAAATTCAGTAAATCATTCACATAGCTCTTAATATTAACAAATATATATACAGATATTCACATAATAATTCATCTAAAAGTGGTATACAGTAATTTATTGGTAATAGTTGTTCAAGCACATATTCATATTTTGACTCATAAATTCTGGTTATCATAGTTCTATTTATACATAATCAATTTTAAGTTATTGTATTTCCTACGTCCTTATCAGGGTTAAAACCGCATCCAGTTTCGTCCTTTTTAGGACGAAATTTTTTGTTATTTGAAGGCTCACCCTGGCTTTTGCCAGGGGCCGCAATATAGGCAGGCCATAAATATGGCCAATTGTCTGAACGCGGTTTCTGGGACCTCTCCACGGTGATCCTCATGCACATGGTGGCACTTTGTGTCATCGGGTGTTTATCGCTTGTGTGATGTCCTGGTGGGATAGAAAGTCAGTCAGTCAGTTATAGTATATCCTATACAAAAAACGTACAGGTAGGGCTAGCTCTGTTTAATCCAAGCTTAAGCATGACATTCCTCTCTTTGTCTTCTGGGACCATGTGAACTAGACGTTCTACAAGTTGTTAATTTATTTATTCTGCAAGTATATATTATAATAATATGTAAAGATTTATTTTAAACAGCTCTCTTCCTTTTTATTTTTGTTGTTGCTTCTCCAGACTGCACTTCAGAGGTTTTATCCCACCCCCCCCCCCTTTCCCATCCCCTTATTGTAAGAGAACGGTGGCCCTTTAACAGTAAAAACAGGATGCACCCTACATTTAAAAAAATTTAGGGGGGGGGGGGGAAGCGGGTGTGGTAGGGGAGGGGGGGGGTATGATGATAATTAGATGTCTAACTAGCCTTGAAGTAGGGACCAGCCATTTTTGTATCAATGAGATGAAAAGGCAGATAAGATAGACTTTTACTTTCAAAGTATTTGGTAATGAATTTGATAATATTTCAAAATTGCTATAAACTTTTTTTTTTCTACTCAGCATTAAAAAAAATTTTTTTTTTTTTTTTTTTTTTTTTTTTGCTTTTAAACATGATTTTACCCCTTGGCCCCCTTCCACTCCCATCCTTTGCCTACTAGGGCATTTGTAAGACGGAAGGGGCGGAAAAGTTAGGAGGGTGGAGGGGGAATCTGTGATTTCCCCAATGTTTTGTTCGACTCAGCGCCTCAGAAATGAAGCTATTTCCAATCAAACGTTTGGCTTACTCTCATGAAAAATCGATTGTTGAATGGCTGGAAAAAGTTCAATAACTGCTGTCTGACATCTCGCTGTAGAACTGGGTGATCGCGTCCCTTGCTGTCCGCAAGACACTGTTCTGACCACATGATGAGGTCGCTGGCTTGGTCATTGGTCTGAGGTAGCTGGTTCCGTTTCTCTAGCCGTACGCAGTAAAAACCTTTCGTCTCATTGTACACAAACCGATCCTTGCCAATTTGGTGCGATAACCCTAGAAATTCCTCCAGCTGTGGAAGGAGAACAGAAAAGAGTAGTTGTTTCCCTTTGTTGTTATATGTCCGTACAATATGAAAACGTTAGCCGCCGTGGTCTGGAGGTGTAATTTTTTTTGTTTTAAAGCCCCCACCCCTGCTAAAGTCAAGGGCCCTAACATAACCTAAAGGTTGAACGAGGTTTCTTGGACCTCTCCTCGGGTGTTCTTCATTCGCACGGCGGCACATTGTGTCACCGGGTGTTAATCGCTTGGTGGATGTCCTGGTGGAGTTAACTCTCAATCATTCATGGTGTAGATGTTAGACTCTCACCTCCGAATCGAAAGGTCATGATTCATACCCTGACGGTGCCAGACTTTGTTTTTCAAAAATGACTTCGGCTCACAGGTTGACCTAGCCTCGAGTGAGTACCTGGTAAAGTCCTGGAAGTAAAGGCAGCCGTTGTGATGTTGACTACATCATCCTTCGAGTGCGATTGGTCTTCAAAATGTAGGTCTAGCCCTATACTCCCAATACGCTTGAAAGGCATGGCAAATGTTCATTTACTTACAATATAAAAACACTACGGATCCGATCGTCGTGGGTTCAAATCCGGACGGTGCTAGACTTTTTTCAGAAATGAACCTTCCATGTCAAGCTAGCCTTAAACGGATACTAGGTAACAGTCATGGGAAGTCAAGGCCGCTGACGGGGTGCTGACCATTTCACCCACAGAGTGCCGATTAGCCCGTAAAATATAGGTCTAGCCCTATATGCCCAATGCCTCTGAAGGCATAGAAATGTGTTTTTTACAATATAAAAACGTAGAGGCCCTTGAAGTACTCGCCTCCAGGCCAGAATGTCTTGGATCCGATCCGCACCGACTCGACCCAATCTTAAATGAGCACCAGGTAATGTACTGGGAAGTAAAGGCGTCCGGCGTGAGGCTGACATCACCCACCGAGAGCCGATCGATCTGTGAAACATGTCCAGCATCACTGTAATGAGTGGGGAGAACCCATGACGATAGAAAGGGTCCCCAGGGGGAAAGATTCAAAAGTCAGCTTCTTCTTAAATTCCATGCCGTGTGGCGTTGGTAATCATGACTAACCACAACCTTCTGTTTCTTGTAGTTTCAAGCTCTGACACAGATGATTTTTCATGCCAGGATGTCTAACCACCCACTATCTGTTCTCTCGGTCTCCCTCTGCCTCTCCTCCCCTCCAGCTTTCCTACCGTCACGATGTACTCCAGTTTTATCTTTCTCATCACGTGACCAAAGAATGTAGATTGTCTCTTTCTGGTGTGGGCAATCAGTTCTCTTTGTGAAGTCAGTTCCTTTCAAGACGTCTCCATTACTCTTTTGATCTGTCAGCTGGAAGTCAACTATGGGAGATCTATCACAAGGAGACCGCTTCATGAAAAAGTATGCAAGAACGTGAGAAGAGATGTTTACGAAATAATTCTACTGTCGTCAAAGGGAATTCTGGGTGCTTTCTTTTTATGACAAATGACGTCATGAGACAGTCCAATATTTCAGAGGGTGGTGACAGCGGGTTTTTCGTGTTTTCTGTGCAAGACCAAGGTTTTCGCGCGTTAATCTACCCCTATCCCTAACCTTAACTCTAACCCTGAGCCTAACCAAGCCAAAACTAATCGCTTAATCTACCACCCCCTGAAATATTTGACTGTCCCGTGACCTGTGGATTTCCCCAGTTTGTTGTCGGTTAATGAGAAATACCGCATTCGGTGTGAGACCAGCATGAGCGACGGTTGTCTTCACGACTGAATGCTTAGAGTGGAAGGACGGTTGTGTTAGCAAACATCTGATCAATAATTAACGTTTACAAACATAATGGCGCAATGTTGAGCAAAGTTTGCGGTGTATTTTCGAGAAATTGTGTGTGAATGTCAACTCTGACTTGTAGGATTGATCTGATCAACTGATCTCTAGAAGACGAATTACCGACAGAGATTTTACTTATTTTATCTACTCAATAATCAGTTATAAGTTCATAGGGACTTTTCTGTTAGTAGTCTGACTAGCCAGGTAGAGAGACATTACACGTCTCTGGGAACTCCAACACACGATAATCAACCAGCAACGATGCAATCATGTTTGATGCGCAACTGACGTTAAGAAAAGGACTTTTATTAAAATAAACAACAGCAAACCATAATTCTCAAGGCCGTGTTTGTGTTGATAGAGTACACTTAACTTGGTCATTGGTTCTAAAAAAAATAACCATTTTTATTTGTATTGTTAATTTTGCAGGCACCTTCAGGCTAAATATGACACCAGAAAATGTTCTAACCACTTCTGGATTATTGTCTTGATCCATATCTTGAGTTTTGTGTGCCCATCCGTTTTACATAACTGTCTTAGTTGTGCGCAATTTATGTAAATCCAATCGAGGTTTGCTTTCACAGGTTCTTAGAAAAAGAAGACGGAGAGAAAAGAAGAAGAAGAAGAAGAAGAAGAAGAAGAAGAAGAAGAAGAAGAAGAAGAAGAAGAAGAAGAAGAAGAAGAAGAAGACATGAGAAGGAGGAGGAGAAGGACAAAAACAAGCTCAAAACATTTTATATGAAGGAAAAAACGCACAGACAAAAGAACCCAAAAAGCAAAAAGAATATAAAGAAGAATAAAGCAGAAGATAAAGATGATGGGAAGCAGGTAATGTTAATGGGTAGAAGAAGATAACACGGAGGCTGAAAAGAAAAACAACAACTGGATAAGAAAAATGAAAAAACAAACATCGATGCAGCTGACGTGCCCACCTTGTACATCTCTTCCCAAGGCCGAACTTTGATGTTCTCACCGTCAATGACCAACATCTGTGAGAGCTGGAAGTGGTTGAGCCATTTCTCCAGGTGTCGACAATACAAGGATCTCTTGATGGGGGCGTACGACTTGTTAATCTCACCTGTGTATCTGTCGAAGGCTAACTCCTCGAAGCTGCCAAAGTATTCTCCGTGGCCGCTCTTGTAAAATTTTTCCTTAAAAAAAAAAAAATATATATATATATATATATATATATATATATATATATATATATATATATATATATATATATATATATAAAACTGAAAGATGCGCAGAGAAATAATTTATTAGTTAGTTGCTCATCCTTTACAAGACATGGTAGAACCAACCGCAGAGTGTTTTGGCTGTTTTGGCTGTTCTGATTTCTCTAGACAAAGTTTACGTTAATTAGTTTGCCACTGCTTTCTAAACGGTTGGCTCTCGATATAACTGTCGAAACCAATGAAATCAAATCCAGCACTCCGGCTTTACGAGCTGCGTTCGCAACGCCTGAGCGACAGAGGCCGATTAACAGTAGGAAGGGTTTGTTGTGACTTAAGGAGCATTATTTTTTTTCCCTTAGAAGATAGGCGTGACAAAAGAAGAAAAATAAAAAGAAGACATTCTTGTATAGTTGTGTTTTATAAACATTATACATAATAAATACATAGAAATGTATTGGTCGGCACTCATAAAAAGAATTAGGTTAGGTTAGTTGCGCATCCTTTACAGGACGTTGCAGAACCAACCCCAGCAGCCCCTGGCTGTTATCTGGTTTCTCTTGGCAAATTTACGTCAGGTAGTTTGCCATTGCTTACTGGACGGTCGGCCCTCTGATACCACTGACGAAACCAACGCAAGGCGCATGGCCCGCAGCTGGGATCGAACCCGGCACCCCGGCATTACGAAGCGTTCGCATCGACTGAGCCACACAGCCGACATAGAAAGTATTAGAAAGCTAAAATGACGCATAAACAACCTACACATTGAGAGGTATAGTCACACTGCCGGGAATAAAACATGTCACCTCCAAGTGACGACGGCACCTCATGCCAGACTAACCAGCCCTTCGATGTTTATGTTGTCTAGTGTGTCCTTCTATTTTTCTACTTCTTTCTTTGTGTGAGGATAAATACCTGTCTGTTTGTTGTTTATTATGCTTTAGTTTCTACAGCCCCAAGGATTTCTGTTTTTCTTCCCCCTGCGTTTTGTGACTCACTGGCTTGACAAACTCAATGTTTAGCAGCAGTAGTGATGGTGGTGGTGATGATAGAAATATTTGTTGTAGTATTATTAGCATGTTGAATGTTGAATTAGGAATCGACATCACAGCACTCAGGACACTCACATAAGTGCTCCATCCCCATCTTCAGCTGAAGTAGTAGCAGTAGTGGTAGTAGTAGTAGTAGTAGTAGAGAGAGGAGAAGTAGCAGTAGCAGTGAGCAAGTCATCCTCCCTGAAATGGTATTTCTTCTGCCAGTTAACACGGCATGAAAGTGTGGCTTCTCTGTCGTTTGGACAGAAACGTCGTAATGATGGAAGCAATATCTATTGCAGCAAATGTAAGTTCAAAGTTGACATGAATGCACACATCGTTGCTAGAAGCTTGTAAATCGTCTTCGGTTAATGTGCTGTTAATAGAATTATGTGGATTAATACTCGAGATCACTGCCCAAAACAAGACACGCGCAACAATTCTGAAATAACTAAGGTTGAGGTCGCAATAAATAAAGCTGAAAGATGACATTTCCATTTCGGCTGCAAGACCTTTGACTGTTCGCTCGTTTTTCATATTGTCGTTGCCTCGTTTTTCATATTGTCGTTGGCTCGTTTTTCATTTTGTCGTAGGTAAAATTAAAAAAAAAAAAACCTTTAATGCCACTGACACATCTGCCATATATAGCGTTAAAATATATCTTTATAACACAAAGTTTGATAGGCGTTGATGTAACCTGTTCTTGCAGCGAATCGGTGTCATTGTCTGCAGGTGAAAGCTTCGATCGTTGTTGTTACAACTATAACTTAAAGGGCGCTGGAAGGTACGGGTGGGAAAGGGGGGGGGGGGTCGCTTAGGCGCTCAGAAATAGTGTTGATGCCCTGAGGCCCTACACTCTACGAATTTTGAAAGGAGTATAGGCAGCTCCATACAAAGAAATACACAACTATTTACTTTACAAATGTTTGTATACACATTTCATTTTATTTTGAATTTATTATTGCATTTATTTGCAATTCAGTACAGTATTATTGTTAGTATTAGTATTATTATTATAATTATCATCTTAAGAAATACTGTAGCACCCCCCCCCCCCCCCCGGCTTTTTTGTTCCCCGGAAAATATACACAGCGGCCAGAGTTGGTTTCTTCCCTCCTTTTTTTTCGCCAAATGTTTTTCTGTGTCGGCGCCCCTGTACGATTTTGTTTCTGTTGCCTGTTGTGTATTCTTATTTCTACTTTTGTCTTCTACATCTGAGAGTGCCAATCAGTTCGCTACCGTTTGTTTAGCATGCTAATTCTTACAGACCAATTTGCGTCCAGTAAGTGATGTGGTAAACATCCCCTCAGCCGCTTTTACTTCCCATGACATTTTATGAAACCTAGTTTATAGCAAAGGACTCTTTTTCACGCCTTTAGGAGTATAGGGCATATAGGGCTAGATTATTATTTTATAGACCAACGGCACAAGATGGGTGATGTGGTCAGCATCACGCCGGCCGCCTCTACTTCCCGGGACTTCACCCGGTACCCACTCAAGGCTGGGTCGACCTGGGAGCCAAGGTCATTTCTGAAGAAAAGTCCGGTTCGCCAGGGAGCGAACCCACGACCTTCCGATCCGCGGCGCGCATCTAGCCGCTCTGCCACAGCGACTGCCTTATATCAAATAATATTAATAATGATGAAAGGAGCGAATTCCAGTGTTTTGTATTTAAAACTTAGACGACGTTGAGAATGCTGATTGTTACATATGAAATGATGTATGAACGAATAACTGCATTCGAGGACTGAGACTGGAAATGCAGTCTGTCGTATGTGCCAGAGTGCCATATTCTCAAACCTCTAGGTGGTGGGGGTGGGGCGATGGGTGGTGGGGGTGTTCTTTCGTTCGTTCCTTCGTTAGCTGAGTCGGCATGGGGACCAATATCATTTTTATTAACTTCCGAAAAACAAGTCCTTCAATTTACAAAACCTACTTTTCACTAGATTTTCAACTGTATAAATCATTTTGTCAGTTCTATTAGCGAAAGTCATATATTATTTGTCATGTCCGACATACCCCAGTACAATGGCACTGTCAACACACACGTAAACAGACTCAGGCAATCTTTGCAGCAGGGACCCTTGTGGTAAAATATGCGGAAATTATATCTTTGAGAAGTCTATGGTAATTGGAGCGCATGAGAAGAATGGATAACAAATGAATTCCTGACTCAAGTTTCTTTGTGCTGGCTTACGGAGAAAAAAATAGACACCTACACACACACACACACACACACACACACACACACACACACACACACACATACACACATACACACACACCAAGCGAAAGAGAAAGAGCGGTGTTTGGAGTGAGGGAGGAAGCTTCGGGGTAGCTCATGGGTTATATTCAAAGATGTGCAAAGTTTCAGCAGAGAATTTCTCTATCAGTATTGACGGCTGATAAATTTGACACAGATAAAATGGTTGATGATAGTAATATATTCTTTCTACGGAAATAAAATAAATTTGAGAGAGAAACAAAGCGGGGGGGGGGGGGGGGGGGGGGGGGGGGGGGAGAATATGGAGACAATGATAGGAAAGTGTGAGAGAGGGGGGAGAACGAGATTTGGAAGGAACGGGGGGAAAGGGGGGGGGGGGGGGGGAGTTTACACAACGGCCCAAAAAAAAATATTGATCTGCTACAGTGAAAGAGGGAGTCACCGTTACGGAGCGGCTAGACGCTCGCCGCGAATCGGAAGGTCGTGGGTTCGCTCCCTGGCGGAGCAGGACTTAGTTTCACAAATGACTTTGGCTACCAGGTCGACCCAGCCTTGAGTGGGTACCGGGTGCAGTCCCGGGAAGTAAAAGTGGCCGGCGTGATGCTAACCACATTACTCATCTTGTGCTGTTAGGTCTATAAATTATATGTCTAGCCCTATATGCCCTATACACCTAAAGGCGTGGAAAAGGGTCCTTTACTTTTCCTTCATCATCATCATGTAGCAGTTCCTTTGCAGAACGTAGCTCTCATCACAGTCTGACTGAAATAGACTCGGTCTCTCGCCAGTTCTCCCGCCTCATGTAATTTCATACTCAAGGAGTCACTTATATCCTGTGCCCATCTTCGTGTCGGTCGGCCCCTGCCGCTCCTTCCTGGTAGCATTCCTTGTGCTATAATTTTTTCCAATCCGTCGTGGCGCTTGAAATGACCATAATATTTCAGCTTCCGAGAAAGGATGCTGTTTAGTAGGCAATCTTCCTTGATATTCAGATCTTTCAAGATGTCAGTATTTCTCCTCTTCTATGTCCAAGATATTCCGATAATCTTTCCATAGCATTTCAGCTCAGAAGCCCCTATTCTCTTTCCCAAGGACTGAGAGATAGTCTACTATTCACATCCGTATGTTGCCACAGGGAAGAAGCATGCTCTCAAAATTCTAATTTTGATCTCTTTGCTGGTGCTTAACCAAAGACTTTTAAGGCTGTTCGATCCTGTACTTTACTTACAGTAAAAGACCTGTCACTGCGTGTTTATCGGTGGTTGTACGGACCTGGTGGGGTTGAACGTCACTCCTAATCGACACTGTACAGTACTGTAATATTTCCTGGTAATATTTAATTTAGATAATATACATGAAATATTTAAGTTTTAGTAGCTAGTGCACTGAGCTAAGACCCTTCTACAGACTACAAACAGTTTCACTGAAAAAACAACAACTGATTCTTGAGAAGCATCTGTTCAGTATAACTGATTGGCACCCACGCGTCTTTTAAGAAGATAGTGTAATAAATCGCTATGGGGAGGCATGCGAGTCCGAGCTTATAACGATATCGAGTGCAATTAGCAAGACCCGTCCGTTAGGAAAAATCTTCCACTATTATACCATATGATTTCAGGACCGTTGTTGTCAACATTTGTGCTTTGTCTGTTTCTTTTCAGACGCTCAGCACTTATCCTTTCTTCAGTTCATTTCTTCCTTCATTCTCATTCCCTTCTTTATGTGCACCCCTCCATTCAACATGGTGCATTTTGTTCCCACGAGTACACATCAAAGCGGCGTCCGTGGCTAAGGCGTTGCGAGTCCGACTCTTAAGCCAGCATACCGCGATCGAAACCCACTGCAGGCTGCGTGGAGTTTTGTCGTGGTATGGGACGTCGCTGGTCGACCCAGCCTAAAATGGGAACCAGGATGGACTGTCCTGGGAAAGTAAAGACAGCCGGCGTAATGCTGACCACATTACCCACAGAGTGCTGATGGTCTGTAAAAATATGGGACGCTCTGCCCATATGCCCGATGCGCTGAAAGGCGTGAAAAGGGAACTTTACTTTTTACACATCAAACCTGGATCATCTTACTGCTGAAAATGGGGACAGAGCGCTTATGAGAATGTCCTGAGGGATATGATAAAGGTTTCTTGCTTATATCTTATTGTCTATTTGTATCGTATGATGATAAAAGCTTCCCAACGGCGACGTTTATGTTATTGTTCGTGACTGTGGTACTGTGAAGATGATTCATTCTTTTGCTCGTTTGGATTAACAGTTTTCCCACTTCAAATAAATATCTAAAAAGTGGACACCAAAGGTGTTATTTATATTTTTAAATGGTTACATTATTAATATCAGTTGTCGTCTGCAGAAAAGGGACAAAACAATTCAAGATGTCAACATTAACGTTGTGAAAAGACAAAGTAATTTGTAAATATGGAAGGAACCACAGAGGGAAAATGTGAAACAGAAACTGTTGCGCTTCAATGAAATACATGTTAAAAAAATACGCACTAATGGCATGCAAAGACAACTATTTACTGACGATCACACAAAGGGAACAGCAGAATGGTAATGAGCATCAAGGGGGTTATGCTTCTTGAGGTGTCAAGTCTGGAGTTGGAAACAACGATCATGACACCGCACTCAAATTGGTTAAGTGATCGTTTCCCAAGTTCCAGACAGCTTTTAGTATTATCTGCTTCACAGCTGTTCAAGCTTTTTTCTGTCTTCCCCTGACTCGCTGGCCAAGAAATTGTCTGTATGAAGCTAATTTGTCTACTCCTCTTACGACAATGCCTTCCGTTTATGTTATGCTTTTTAACTCTTTGAGTCCCAAGGAAAGCATCATACGTTCACAGGTTCCTAGTAGCCCAATTAATGCATAATGCGCTGACTGTATGTCTCTATTGACTATCCATAGGGCCTGTGATGCTAATCCCGCTGGGACTCAAAGAGTTAATAAGTACGACTGTAACCCATCAACTCTGACTTCCCAAGCGTTTTTCTTTCAGAACAGTGTCATATAATTCTTCACACTCTTCTCAAAAGCCACGCATCAGCTGCCTGAAAACTCTCTAATTTGCTTCACTGCCGGACTTAGAGATCACTGCCGGACGTAGAGATCACTGCCGGACGTAGAGATCACTGCCGGACGTAGAGATCACTGCCGGAGGTAGAGATCACTGCCGGACGTAGAGATCACTGCCGGACGTAGAGATCACTGCCGGAGGTAGAGATCACTGCCGGACGTAGAGATCACTGGCGGACGTAGAGATCACTGCCGGACGTAGAGATCACTGCCGGAGGTAGAGATCACTGCAGGACGTAGAGATCACTGCCGGAGGTAGAGATCACTGCCGGACGTAGAGATCACTGCCGGACTTAGAGATCACTACCGGACGTAGAGATTACTGCCGGGCGTAGAGTTTACTGCCGGACGTAGAGATTACTGCCAGACTTATAGATTACTGCAGGGCGTAGAGATTACTGTCGGACGTAGAGATCACTACCTGACTTAAAGATTACTGCAGGGCGTAGAGATCACTACCGGACGTAGAGATCACTACCGGACGTAGAGATACAAATGGTCAGCTTCAAGAGGGTCTTAAGAAGGAGTAAATACAAAAAAACAGATGCTACTGATACATGGTCAGAGTCCACCAGAGTGGTCACGCTAGTCATTGTAACAGTAGACATGCTAGTCATTGTAACGGTAGTCATGCTAGTCATTGTAACGGTAGTCATGCTAGTCATTGTAACGTTAGTCATGCTAGGTATTGTAACGTTAGTCATGCTGGTCAATGTAACGTTAGTCATGCTAGCTATTGTAACGGTAGTCATGCTAGTCATTGTAACGGTAGTCATGCTAGTCATTGTAACGATAGTCATGCTAGTTATTGTAACGGTAGTTATGCTAGTCATTGTAACGATAGTCATGCTGGTCATTATAACGGTAGACATGCTGGTCATTGTAACGGTAGTTATGCTAGTCATTGTAACGATAGTCATGCTAGTCATTGTAACGGTAGTCATGCTAGTCATTGTAACGGTAGTCATGCTAGTCATTGTAACGATAGATATGCTAGTCATTGTAACGGTAGTTATGCTAGTCATTGAAGCGATAGTCATGCTAGTCATTGTAACGGCAGTTATGCTAGTTATTGTAACGGTAGTCATGCTAGTCATTGTAACGGTAGTCATGCTAGTCATTGTAACGGTAGTCATGATGGTCATTGTAACGGTAGTCATGCTAGTCATTGTAACGGTAGTCATGATGGTTATTGTAACGGTAGTCATGCTAGTCATTGTAACGGTAGTCATGATGGTCATTGTAACGGTAGTCATGCTAGTCATTGTAACGGTAGTCATGATGGTCATTGTAACGGTAGTCATGATGGTCATTGTAACGGTAGTCATGCTGGTCATTGTAACGGTAGTCATGCTAGTTATTGTAACGGTAGTCATGATGGTTATTGTAACGGTAGTCATGCTAGTCATTGTAACGGTAGTCATGATGGTTATTGTAACGGTAGTCATGCTAGTCATTGTAACGGTAGTCATGCTAGTCATTGTAACGGTAGTCATGCTAGTAATTGTAACGGTAGTCATGCTAGTTATTGTAACGGTAGTCATGATGGTTATTGTAACGGTAGTCATGATGGTTATTGTAACGGTAGTCATGATGGTTATTGTAACGGTAGTCATGATGGTTATTGTAACGGTAGTCATGATGGTTATTGTAACGGTAGTCATGCTAGTCATTGTAACGGTAGTCATGCTAGTCATTGTAACGGTAGTCATGCTAGTTATTGTAACGGTAGTCATGCTAGTTATTGTAACGGTAGTCATGCTAGTTATTGTAACGGTAGTCATGCTAGTTATTGTAACGGTAGTCATGCTATTTATTGTAACGGTAGTCATGCTAGTCATTGTAACGGTAGTCATGCTAGTTATTGTAACGGTAGTCATGATGGTTATTGTAACGAAGACGACGACGACAACGATGAAAGCTATTTCTACTTGATAACATTTATTGGGTGTATGCTTCATAAATCGGACTTTCCCGCTAGTCCCAATTACATTTTATAAAAGCTTATTTTTAAGTAATGCATTACAGAAGTCATAGATTTTGCAGCCTTGCTGTCAACCACAACACAATGTGTCAATCGCTCTTTTCAAGGCCAGCGCACAAGAAGAAGAAGAAGAAAAAGAAGAAGAAGAAGAAGAAGAAGAAGAAGAAGAAGAAGAAGAAGAAGAAGAAGAAGAAGAAGAAGAAGAAGAAGAAGAAGAAGAAGAAGAAGAAGAAGAAGAAGAAGAAGAAGAAGAAGAAGAAGAAAAGAAGAAGAAGAAGAAGAAGAAGAAGAAGAAGAAGAAGAAGAAGAAGAAGAAGAAGAAGAAGGTGAAGAAGAAGAAGAAAGAGAGGGAGGAGGAGGAGAAAAAGAAGAAGAAGAAGAAGAAGAAGAAGAAGAAGAAGAAGAAGAAGAAGAAGAAGAAGAAGAAGAAGAAGAAGAAGAAGAAGAAGAAGAAGAAGAAGAAGAAGAAGAAG
This sequence comes from Candidula unifasciata, assembly GCA_905116865.2. Lineage (NCBI taxonomy): Eukaryota > Metazoa > Mollusca > Gastropoda > Stylommatophora > Geomitridae > Candidula > Candidula unifasciata. The sequence goes on from CAJHNH020001121.1 coordinate 173,969, forward strand.
AAGAAGAAGAAGAAGAAAAAGATGTGAGGAAGAAGAAGAAGAAGAAAAAGACGATGACGATGATAATGATAAATGACTAATAACTGGGAGCAATTGTTCGCTAAATGTTTAAATGTATTCTCAGGTCAATCTCTGCTAACTAACTATTTAACTAACTGATCAGCACTATATACTATTGCAAGACTAATTGGACTTCGCATGTCTCACCTTCAGCTGAACGTAATCAGACACGGCTCTGTCTATAGGATTCCGGACAATGAGGATGAGTTTTATGGAAGAATTAAAGTTGTAGACCCTCTCTGGCACCATCCAGTCCACGAAGTAGCTGGGGGTCTTTTCAACAGTTAGCTGGGTCTCCAGAGAATACGGCATCTGATCCCTATACCAGTCCAGACCTTGGTCGAAGTATCTGCGGATGAAGCATATAAACACAACCATATCAGAGCAGGATATGAAAGCAAAAATCATAAACACAACCATATCAGAACAAGGTATAAAAGCGAAAAAACAAAACCTTTTCAGTGCACTAACACGAGAGATGTAAACACATATCTTATCAGTGCAGGTAACTGTGGTCATAGTTTATGTAGATGAAATATTTAACACAGTCAAACCAGAGATGCGTTTCTGTAGAACAAACACAAAACACACACACACACACACACACACACACACACACACACACACATATATATATATATATATATATATATATATATATATATATATATATATATATATATATATCAGAGGTTGCTGTCTTCAGATGAAACATATAAATGCAGGTAATGACAGAGCTGACAGATTGGCAAAGAAAGGAGCAACACAAGAACAACCACCTACAGCGACAACCCTCCAGACAGCAAAAACACTGATAAGAGCTATAAACAAAGAGACTTGGTTGAACAGATGGGCCATGGGAGACACTGGAAGAGAGGTTTATAGACATATGTCTGGCCCTGATCCTAATGACAGCATTAACCATCTAACAAGAAGGGACCAGGCCACCATCTTCAGACTTAGAACGCAACATACTCCACTCAATGGACACCTAAACAGAATACAGCCACAACACTCCCCAGAGTGCCAGCTATGTAACTACCCCTACGAAACTGTTGAACACCATCTCTTTGAGTGCCCAAAACTCAGTGAGACAAGAAGAACGCTACTCCCTCCGAGACCAGACAAGTGGAACACCTTGTACGGAGGAAAAGAACAGCTTGTGAAAACATGCAAATTCCACTACATGGCATTGGGCCAAAGGGCGAAAGCTCATGCGCCGCTGGATCGATAACAACAACAACAACAACAAATGCAGTCATATCAAAACAAATGTACAAACTTCAAGTTTCAGATCTTGTACACAGGACACCACAACGCTCATCGGCAGGACAGTGCAGGATGCAGAGGAGCTCTCCAAGAAGCGACTTTCTTACAGGCGTGCTGTGATGGGAGCGACGCCAGTAAAGGTTATGCTACATGATGATGATGAGGACGGAGCTGATTAGTATTAGTCTTCTACTTCTTCTTTTGTCCCCACATAGTTCTTAGAATTGTGTGTATTACTCACAGGCCTAGAGTTGTCTCCATTATTGATTGCCTATTGTTCCATGAGTCACATCACTACAACCTTATATCAAATATCTGTGTTCTTAAAATGTGTTCCCGTAATTTTGTTAGTGCTTCTCCATTTGCCATGTTTGAGTCTTGTCTATTTCTAGGAAAAAGCCCTTTGTGCACTACAAACATGACAGGCTGGAAAGTTAAAACACAAAAGAAAAAATTTGAGGCGGGCATTGTGCTTGTTGTTTACGATGCTCTGTTCCCATTCCTAGGTTGTTTTGTTGCTAGTTTTTTGTTGACATCGTTTTTCGACCATTACTATTGATTTAACTTTTATCTGTAAAACCTCACCACTGCAAGTGTTTTACTGAGAGTGAAACTATAAGTTCGGTGCAGGGCATAGGTGCCGAAGCCTGGGCGCTCAGTATGTGTGTGTGTACGCATGTGCGTGTGTGTGTGCGTGTGCGTGTGTGTGTGGAAAGAGGAAAGGGAGAATTCTTCTTCCCATAATTTCAACTATGTGTGTTGCTTGAGAGAACATTCTTCTTCTTCTTCTTCTTCTTCTCCCCCAATGGAGCATAGGCCCTCAACCAACTCACGCCAAGTCGTTCTATCCTTCGCCATTGCATGGAGCTCTCCCCATATCCTCCCCATCTTTCTTACTTCAATCTCCAGCTCTCTTCTCCATGTGTTTTTTGGCCTTCCTTTATTCCTATGCCCCTGTGGGTTCCAATGCAAAGACATTATAGTTATGCTGTTCTCCTGTTTTCTCAGTGTGTGCCCTTTCCAACGCCAGCGTCTTTTCCTCACCTCCTGTGAGAGAACATTAGTAATAATAATAATAATTATAATTATAATAATGTGATAAATGGCAAAAATGACATAATAATATACAATAAGACATGTTTAACACGAACTCGCGTACAAAGAACATTTGGTAGACATGAGCAGCACGGATGTATTATCGTTTATTAGTCCCCCGGTTAGCACGAAGTTTTTTTAATATGAACTGGGTTTTGGTTCCTTAGAATTTTTGTTATCGGGGATTTATTATACCTGAAATAATATGAACTCTATTAAACAAAACTGAAACATAATTTGCAAACAGGATATATAGGAGCATCGTTACACAATTTCAGAATGGGAGGGCTGAAACTGCAATTTTTTAAAGGCACAACTCTGTGCTACCAGTGCCAGATATGGTCACTCACAACAAACCATAAAAGAAAATTAGTAACCATGGAAATGAGATGTCTGAGAAGGGCTGTAGGGGTGATCATAAGAGATAAGATCAGGAATGAGATCATAAGAGAACAAGTCGGAACAGAACCAATTCTGGATTACATACAAAGACAGCAAGTGAAATGGTTTGCCCACTTAGAGAGAATGCCTTGTGACACCATACCATAAAAAGCATACATGGAAAGAGAAGAAGGACGTAGAGCACGGGGTAGACCAAGAACAAGACGGAAGGATAACATCAGAGAAACTCTACAACAGCACGATGTGCCTATGGTCGAGGCAGCCAGAAGAGCTAGAAACAGAACCTTTTATCTCCCTCGACACCCACAGCGGTAAAAGAGGAAGTGAAGATGAAGAGAAGAAGAAGAAGAAGAAGACAAGGGGTGCACTCCAGGACCTGAGGTTTCCATCTAACGAATTATTTGCCTAGACAATGTGTAAAGTGGGGAAGAGGCTGTGGTAAGGGGGGAGGGGAAAAAGGGGGGAGGGGGGAGAAACTCAGAGTTTTTCTAATATGTTGTGACTTAGAGAGGGGTTCTCTGAAGGCGTCTCAGGCTCCCCACCCACCCATTTTCTCATTTGGCGTTTAGGGCGTGGTTGAATCTTCAAATTTTGTTAATTTATCTGCCCTTACCCCCTACCCCTCATGTTTTCTACGTGGCTGCTCGCCTGGTGCAAACCTGTCAAAAAAGTGCGTTTCCTGCCTGGAAGCGGCCACGTCTGGATGAAGATTGATGAAGCGGAGGAGAGCTCTGGTTCCAGCTTTACGAGCCCCGATGACAATGGCTGATGGCAAACGCCTTTTTAGGCTAATGGGAAGTGGTAGTTGACTTTCATCGCTGTTTTCGACGGCGTAGTCTGGTGATAAAAAGTATATTACCAATTAATGTCGCGATTATATTATTTCAATTAACAGGAAAATCTAAGTAAAATAAACAATAATTCTGATCTAATTGGTAAACTGATATAAACGAGCCTAGATGGCGCTGTGGAACACAGGCGTGCTTGTCTGTCTAGTGCAGTGGTTCTCAGCCTATGTGTCGCGACCGCTTTTTTGGGTCGAACAACGCCTTCACAGGGGCCGCCAAAGACTATCGCAAAACACATATTCATTGAAGTTATGAAGTAGCAACGAAAATAACTGTATGGTCGGGGGAACACGAGAAACTGTATTAAAGGGTCGCTGCATTAGAAAGGTTAAGAATCACTGGTTTAGTGTCTGTGTTCCCATCTTCACGATGGAAGCAACCAGACTGTTTGTAGAACCTTCCCTTGTGGGTTCCGGCGCCCCATTGTAGAACCAAAAAAAGAATAGACCCACTGCCTCCCTAACAAGCATGTCCTCAGAGTCTACTAATTAGGGGTGTCCTTTGAAGTCGCAGCTCATCTGCCCCATAGGAAAGGAACCAACAGTCTGCATACAAATAAGCAAAATGTGTATAATGATTATGCACGCAAAACTCAAGTTCTAAAACAAGACTAAAGCTCAGAAGTTGACGAACAACCAGAAATATCGACGGAGTTTACAGCTCTGTGAATGGGAAGAGGAAGAAGTAGCTAGCTGCTGACGTTGGGGTCGGAACACTTATGGGAATGAATGTCCTGAGTGCTATTATGTTGGTTTTTAACTAATCATCATCACTATGTCATTGTTTTAAACCGTTGACCAAGTTAGAAGAACAAAAAAGCTTAAACATGCACAATAAACTTTGTGATGTTCTTTTCCTGTGCCCTCTTTTCTCTTCTTTCTTCGTTCGAGAGGAACACATCACCTTTAGTTCACTCTTCTGAGTAATGTTTGTTTCTTCTTTACTAAACACTTTGTCAGGTCGGTCAGCTGATAGCCAGCTCGGCTCGCCAGCGTAGTGGGTCCGCAGAAAGTGTAGTTAGAAATGGTAGTGTTAGAGATGGTACTAGGGATAAGTCCAGCGTATCAACCGGAAAATACTGCCATAACTATGATGCAGAAACTCAAGCTATCAAGATAGCAACAGAGAAACTGCTAAATACCAATCTTGGCTCACAGTATGTGGTAATGCTGACAGATGCTAAATCAGTACTTGAAGCACTCCAGTCTAGGAAACTACCAGAATTGCAAACCCTGCTGACACAACTTAGCCTTCAGCAAAGAGTTGTAATGCAGTGGATACCATCACATTGTGGAGTGCATGAAAATGAGAAAGCTGATCAACTGGCAGGAGAAGGTGCGACAAACGTGCAGCCGGATATACCAGTCACATACCACCAAAAGAAAAGAATAATTAAATCAATCAGGAAACCTTATTATGGTCAGATCAGAACAAGTCATTATCCTCGGCCTCAGAACAGGGTACAACCGATTACGTAACCACATGTACACAAATTTCAAGATAGGCGTATCAGCCATGTGCACCTGTGGAAAGGTGCCCCAGACAGCAGAGCATGTACTCCAGCACCACACCGAATTTGACACATTAGGGCAAACCTTTTGGCCAGAAAGAACACAGTGGAACGTAAACTCTGTGGACCACTGAATGAATTAACAACAGCAGTGAAATTTATACAAGAGACAAAACTGCCGATAAAGACAACTTATTTCAGGCGAACGAAAGAAGAAAAAGAAGCTAGCGTAGTTGGCTAAACCGGACTGCGCGGTGAACGGGTGACGAACTCCTTGTGGTCCGGGTTCACGCCCGGGGGTAGGCAAAAAAGCCGCATTTCTCCCAGATTTACGGTATTTATCATGGAATCAAGGCCAAAGGGTTGCGATATCCATAGTACCGAGCCAAAGGGTTAACAACTCATGGCTTTTGGATACTAAAAAAAAAAAAAAAAAAACTGATGTCCAGCATTTTGCACTTGACAACTCTCGCCCGCAAAATCCAAGCGTGCCACTTTATTATTGATCCAAATCACCGAAGCAACAGAACGTCATGTAATCAGTTAATTCAATGTCACAAACCGTTAATTTAGTTAGTGTAGACATTAATCATTTCTATATAATTGTCTTTCTATGATTTATTGGGATCCACGTAAAATAAAAATAAGAAGAAGAACAATGCAAAATGGATGTTCCGGAAGTTAGTGTGTTGGATTGCCTACACTAAAAAAAAAAAAAAAAGTGTATGAAGAGAAACAACATTTTCTGGGCCATAGATGTATTTACACATATTGATTAATGCCCAGAAACGGAACTAGCCTGTATTGGGCTTTGTCTGGGTTTTGTATCGCCTTCTCTTGGTTGTTATGTCTTTTTATATCACAATATCCTGTCTTTGCTAAGTGTGGTCACATCGACCACTATTGACCAGTGAATGGTATGTTTGCTTTTGGTCCAGTAATCATAATCAGGGCTGCCGAAGGTGGTACTTCCGTACAAATATGGTAGTCTTACAACCTTGCCTGGCAAAACTGTGCTTCTAGGAGCACGCTCGATGTTGTGGTAGGTTTTAAACAGTTTGCAACAGTATTTTTTAAATTTTAACATTTTGTCAACATTTCCCCCCCCCGAAAAAGTGGTTGGAAATATACAGAAAACAAGCGTGATTGAAATTGTTGATACAAGGGTACCATTTGACATGGCTAGTAAAGTACTTAAAAACCAGTCTAGAAGTGTCCGACTGACTGACTGATTGACTGACTCATTGACTAACTGACTGACTGACTGACTGACTGATGACTGACTGACTGACTGATTGACTAACTCACTGACTAACTGACTGACTGACTTACTGACTGACTGATTGACGTTCGACCATAGCAGGACCGCACGACGAGGGACATATACACGGTGACACAAAGTGCCACCATTTGGATGAGAATCACGCCGGCGTAAGTTCCACAAAACCCGGTGCAACGTTAGGTTATATTTAGGGACCCCGCAAAAAGCCCCGTGGGACTTAAACAAAAACAAAAAATGCGCTTACCACAGTGGGACTGGAGTTAACCGGAGTATCTGTCTAGACAACTGAGAGATGGTTCTCATTCATGTCTTCTGTCACGGTATAACTCAATGGTTTAGTTGACGAATCCCGGGTCGACCCAGCCTTGAGTGGGTACCGGGTGAAGTCGCAGGAGGTAAAAGCAGCCGGCATGATGCTTACCACATCACCCATCTTGTGCCGATTGGTCTATAAAATATAGGTCTAGGTATAGGTTTATGCCCTATACGCCTAAAGGCGTGGAAAGGGGTCCTTTACTTTTAACTTTTTTTTTTAACTTGACGCTCAAGTATTGGGATTACGTGTTTTTTTTTTTTTTTTTTTTTTTTTTTCAAAGTATTTTGTGACATTTTGTAAACATCCAGTTACATATATGATTTAAAAGTTTTTTTTTAAATTTCAAATTTTAAATATAGGTACCTTGTCGCATGTTTCAATACCTTTTCTAATAAAATGATGTGTTCTTTCTAATACAGTTGTGTGCCATTTCTAATACAGTTGTGTGCCCTTTCTAATACAGTTGTGTGTCCTTTCTAATAGTGTGCCATTTCTAATACAGTTGTGTGCCATTTCTAATACAGTTGTGTGCCCTTTCTAATACAGTTGTGTGCCATTTCTAATACAGTTGTGTGCCATTTCTAATACAGTTGTGGGCCCTTTCTAATACAGTTGTGTGCCCTTTCTAATACAGTTGTGTGCCATTTCTAACACAGTTGTGTGCCCTTTCTAATACAGTGTGCCCTTTCTAATACAGTTGTGTGCCATTTCTAACACAGTTGTGTGCCATTTCTAACACAGTTGGGTGCCATTTCTAATCCAGATGTGTGCCATTTCTAATACAGTTGTGTGCCCTTTCTAATACAGTTGTGTGCCCTTTCTAATAAAATTGGGTACAAAGTAAAGGGAGCTTTTCCACGCCTTTATGCGTATTGGGAATATAGGGCTAGACCTAAATTTTTATAGACCAATTGGCACTTGGTGAGTGATGTGGTCAGTATCACGCCGTCCGCCTTTACTTCCCAGGACTGCACCTGGTACCCACTCAAGGCTGGGTCAACCTGCGAGTCAATAACAAATATGAGTCCGGCACCATATGCAGGATGTGCCAATGGAGTGCAAGAGATTAGTTGTAGCATGTTGTCTCTGAGGCAATGGAGTGCAAGAGATTAGTTGTAGCATGTTGTCTCTGGGGCAATGGAGTGCAAGAGATTAGTTGTAGCATGTTGTCTCTGAGGCAATGGAGTGCAAGAGATTATTGTAGCATGTTGTCTCTGAGGCAATGGAGTGCAAGAGATTAGTTGTAGCATGTTATCTCTGAGGCAATGGAGTGCAAGAGATTAGTTGTAGCATGTTGTCTCTGAGGCAATGGAGTGCAAGAGATTAGTTGTAGCATGTTATCTCTGAGGCAATGGAGTGCAAGAGATTAGTTGTAGCATGTTATCTCTGAGGCAATGGAGTGCAAGAGATTAGTTGTAGCATGTTGTTTCTGAGGCAATGGAGTGCAAGAGATTAGTTGTAGCATGTTATCTCTGAGGCAATGGAGTGCAAGAGATTAGTTGTAGCATGTTATCTCTGAGGCAATGGAGTGCAAGAGATTAGTTGTAGCATGTTGTCTCTGAGGCAATGGAGTGCAAGAGATTATTTGTAGCATGTTGTCTCTGAGGCATTCTTGACACATCTAGAACCTTTCTCCAGTCAATTTAGGAATCTGGGAATTTTTCTTTATCACTTCGACATGCCTTACCCTATTTATCTACAAGAATTTTTTTTTTTCATGTCGACATAACTCACCCAATCTATCTACAAGCACTCTCATCCAGTCGACATATCTCACCCTATTTATCTACAAGCAGTTTTGTTATTTTGACGTCTCTGACTTGATCTATCTACTAGCACTTTTATCATGTCAGCATATGTCACCCTATCTATCTAAAAGCATTTTATCATGTTCACAAATCTCAGCATATCTATCTAAAAGCATTTAATCATGTTCACAAATCTCCGCATATCTATCTAAAAGCATTTTTATCATGTTCACAAATCTCAGCATATCTATCTAAAAGCATTTAATCATGTTCACAAATCTCAGCATATCTAACAGCTTTTTTTATCACGTCGACATATCTCGCCATATCTATCTAAAAGTAATTATTTTCATATAGACATGTCTTATCCTATCTATTTACAAGCACTTTTTTCATGTCGACGTGTCTCACCCCATCTAGCTACAAGCAGTTTTATCATGTCGACAGTATCTCACCATATCTATCTACAAGCAGTTTTATCATGTCGACATATCTCACCATTTCTATCTACAAGTAATTATTTTCATGTGGACATGTCTTATCCTATCTATTTACAAGCACTTTTTTTTTATTGTCGACGTGTGTTGTGTTACCCTATCTATCTACAAGCAGCTTTATCATGTCGACATATCTAACCATATCTATCTACAAGCAGTTTTATTATGTCGACATATCTCACCATTTCTATCTACAAGCAGTTTTATTATGTCGACATATCTCATCATATCTATCTACAAGCAGTTGTATTATGTCCGACATATCTCACCATATCTATCTACAAGCAGTTTTATTATGTCCGACATATCTCACCATATCTATCTACAAGCAGTTTTATCATGTCGACATATCTCACCATATCTATCTACAAGCAGTTTTATTATGTCCGACATATCTCACCATATCTATCTACAAGCAGTTTTATTATGTCGACATATCTCACCATATCTATCTACAAGCAGTTTTATTATGTCGACATATCTCACCATATCTATCTACAAGCAGTTTTATTATGTCGACATATCTAACCATATCTGTATACAAGCACTTTTTTTTAATGTCGACATGTCTAACACTAACTATCTGCAAGCACTTTTATCATGCCGACATATAGAACCCTATCCATCTGGAAGCACATATTTTATAATGTCGATAAATCTCACCCTCTCTATCTAGAAGCACTTTGATCATGTCGAAATATGTCCGAAAAACTAGAAATGTATCCTGAACATAGATTGCATTCTGAAATACCTGAAATATTATATCCAGAACAGTTATTGATGATGTTTCTGGAGAGATTCTCTTGGGAGAGAGGAACAAAGTTGTCGCTGGACCCATAGAAAGCCACAGAGAAGAAGGTGAAATCTTTGCTGCCATGCCTGATGTGAACTTCATTCATTCTGGTCACGGTGCTGAGCATAAGGAAGAGAGAAAAGGCCGCTAGAAGTCCGCCGCTCATCAGTTTGTACCGGGTCAGTTTAGGACAACGTAACATTGGAAAGTGAGGTATTTGCTTGTCTGTTGGCGGGGCCCTGGATACTGTTGTTGTTTCTTGTTGTATTATCTTTCCATATCGCTTGGTAAATTGTGCCTCTTGGGTACTGTCGTTCTGGACATCATCTGGAAAAATAATTAAAGGTCATAATTGTAAGGCTAGGCTAGAAGGCAATTCAGTGTAACCAATTATGACTTAGTCTCATACTGGTCGTGGTAGTGCTAGCTTTACAAAATACATTTGCCTAGTCACAGGCCTTCTTGTTTTTGTTATTGTTCTTCTTCTTCGTATTCTTCTTCGTATTCTTCTTATTCTCCCTCTTCTTATTCTCCTCCTCCTCCTCCTCCTCCTTCTTCTTCTTCTTCTTCTTCTTCTTCTTCTTCTTCTTCTTCTTCTTCTTCTTCTTCTTCTTCTTCTTCTTCTTCTTCTTCTTCTTCTTCTTCTTCTTCTTCTTTTCCCCTTCTCCTTCTTCTCCTCTTCAGTCTGCTTTGTCTTTCTCCTCTTCCACCTCATCGCTTTTGTTTTCTCCATCTTGCTTTTTCTTTCTTTCTTTCTTTCTTTCTTTCTTTCTTTCTTTCTTTCTTTCTTTCTTTCTTTCTTTCTTTCTTTCTTTCTTTCTTTCTTTCTTTCTTTCTTTCTTTCTTCTTTCTTTCTTTCTTTTCTTTCTTTCTTTTTCTTTCTTTCTTCTTTCTTTCTTTCTTTCTTTCTTTCTTTCTTCTTATTTCTTTCTTTCTTTCTTTCTTTTCTTTCTTTCTTTTTCTTTCTTTTCTTTCTTTCTTTCTTTCTTTCTTTCTTTCTTTCTTTCTTTCTTTCTTTCTTTCTTTCTTTCTTTCTTTCTTTCTTTCTTTCTTTCTTTCTTTCTTTCTTTTCTTTCTTTCTTTCTTTCTTTCTTTCTTTCTTTTTTTTTCTTCTTCTTTTCTTTTTCTTCTTCTTCTTCTTCTTCTTCTTCTTCTTCTTCTTCTTCTTCTTCTTCTTCTTCTTCTTCTTCTTCTTCTTCTTCTTCTTCTTCTTCTTCTTCTTCTTCTTCTTCATCTTCTTCTTCTTCCTCCTCTTCTTCTTCGTTGTTCTGGTCCTATACTTTTCTCCCGCTTCTTCTCTATAGAAATTCTACTACTCACCTATCTCATTCTTTTCTCCCCATCACTCATTCTTCTACTGCTGCTGTTGCTAATTCGGCTTGTACCGTATCTCATCCAGCAATAAATCACGAACCGGTTGACACAAACATTTACGATTTTTTTTTAATATGAACGTTTTCTAAACTGACATAAATCATTTCATACACATCTTCAACTCACTGCGTGCACTCAAACTGATAGAACTGGAATCCGAGCATTTTCAAACTGATCGCTTCATTAACTTTATCAAAACCATGATTTCATAACTTGAGTTTTCGAAATTGATTTTTCATGTCTTGTCGCTATGCGAACGTTATATGGTGCAGCTTTGGTGCCGCAGTGGCACAGGGGTTTGTCCTATTGCTGATGTCTTAAAGCTTCTCAAAGAGTTTCCCATTGTTTATTAGCTGGGGAGTTTGTGTTAATGTGATTTTGATGTTATATAATGTCACTTCACACCCTTCGCCCATCTCTTTCTTGGTAGGTGTCTTGCCATGTAGCCTGCTGTGATTTTCTTTCATTCTGATCAGATGATCAAATTACATGAATCTTTGATGTTCTATGGATCTGTTTACCCATAATGTTCGTTTTATTGTTCTTAGTTCATCATCGCTGTGTGACTCTGTCTCTTCTTGTTTGTCCCAAGCATTTTCTTTACATTTCATCTCACAGTTTGTATTTATGTTATTGTAGGACTGTCTGTATCTTGTATTGCCAGCACAATACTGGTACGTATAGCATATTTATCAGCTCAGTTCTCAACAGTGTCGTGATTATTGTCTACCATTTGTTCTTTATTTTGTATTATAATGTTACTTCAATTTTAATATATGCCAGTAAAAACGTGAAAAGTCACTACATGCAGCTAAAGTTAAAGGCAACTGAAAGCAAATGAGTCAGGACATTAATTAACATTGAATGTGATGAACTGAAGAATGGGTAATACGAAACCTGTATTGACTTGCTGCTTACAATAACAGTAAAAGATTAACTAATGTCACTAGAAATTGACAGAAAAGAGGAAATAGATGAAAAGACTAAACGAGAATGTCCAAAAGAAACACAAAAATGAACGCTGTCGAGGAGGCCAATGATGCTGGTTTGAATCCCTTCCATGGTATAGAACGGATTGTGCAGGACAAAACAGCATTTAGGACTAAACAGTAGACCTTATAATAACTGAATGACACAATGAGGATGAAGGTGATGAGGACGATGATGAAGACGAGGAGGAGCAGGAAAATGATGATGATAATGATTACTTATCTGGTTTAGGCACATCCTGGCAAAAGTAAGTACCCGACAATATTTAGAATTTTCGAGAAATGTTGGCGAAAGTGACAGGCAACCAGACAAGGATTATTGCAAATCTACATCCCATGTTATGGACTAGAATGTGTTTGTGTATGTGTATGTGTGTGTAAACGTGTGAAAAAAGGGTACCTCTGCATAGCCCAAAGCCTGGGCAGTAGTAGAAGTACTGAGACTATGTGTTGCATCATGAGCCCTATCTCGGTCTGCCTTGTTTACGGCAAAGGAAAGACAACATCAGTACGTTTAAAACAAAGCAGGTTACAGAAACTTTCTTTCAACCTGTCGGAGCTTCTCTCCTAGACCATTTCTTAGACAAGGCTAGGGTCATGCCTGGCCTGACCCTCCTAGGCCATCTCTCACACAAGGCTAGGGACATGCCTGGCCTGACTCCTAGGCCATCTCTCACACAAGGCTAGGGACATGCCTGTCCTAACCCTCCTAGGCCATCTCTCAGCCAAGGCTAGGGACATGCCTGGCCTGACCCTCCTAGGCCATCTCTCAGACAAGGCTAGGGACGTGCCTCGCCTGACCCTCCTAGGCCATCTCTCAGACAAGGCTAGGGTCATGCCTAGTCTGACCCTCCTAGGCCATCTCTCAGACAAGGCTAGGGACATGCTTGGCCTGACCCTCCTAGACCATCTCTCACACAAGGCTAGCGACATGCCTGTCCTGACCCTCCTAGGCCATCTCTCAGACAAGGCTAGGGACATGCTTGGCCTGACCCTCCTAGACCATCTCTCACACAAGGCTAGGGACATGCCTGTCCTGACCCTCCTAGGCCATCTCTCAGCCAAGGCTAGGGACATGCCTGGCCTGACCCTTCTAGGCCATCTCTCAGACAAGGCTAGGGACGTACCTCGCCTGACCCTCCTAGGCCATCTCTCACACAAGGCTAGGGACATGCCTGTCCTGGCTGTCCTAGGCCATCTCTCAGACAAGGCTAGGGTCATACCTGTACTGACAAAAATTTCCAGGCTTCATTTCCTCTTCCTAGAAAAAAGCTAGTACCCGCCCTAATTCCCTCCTTAGCCTGAAGCTGTAGGCACAATGTGGGATGTCAAGTTTGGAATACGCCGCCCAACAGTCATAGACTTCTGTTATACAGTAGCTCATATAAATATACATCGTTCTCTGATTTCTTTCTATGCAAATGGCTTGCGAAATCACAAAATCAGAACATGATAGTAGGGTTACTTACGATGTTTCAAAAAAATATATGTTGTCTTTGTTGGGTACTACTTGTTCCCATTGTATTGACATCTTGACGTGTCTTGTTGTTGGACAGCGTGAAGAGGTGAAAGCGTAACTCTGAGAATCAATGGGGGAAACAAATATGTAATTATAATATAAGTATACTGACTGTATACATTTTATTTTGCACTAATATTGTGAATTTCTTAGTTTCTATGGCACACGGCTCGGAGGAGAAAGCCAAAACCAATTACAGAGATGAATGCACCAGTGTGATATCTGGAACAATGATCCTCATACGCTCACAATAAGTATTAATAGTAATAATAATAATAATAATAATGATAATAATAATAAATAGAAGATGATGATGATAAAGAAGAAGAAGAAGAAAAGAAGAAAAGTAATGCACTTGGTACAGCGGCGTCATACACGATTCTCTATGATACTACTGATGAAAGTCAAGCGTGGCCACAAGTAAACAACTTCTACACTCTAGAAGGCTTCAAACTACCATTAAAACACAGGTTGGATTCAAAGCATGGGAACAAACAAGATAACTATATTAAAGTGTCATGGGAACCACAAAGTGAATGTAACACAATAGGCCGTAACTCCATAACATTGTTTTATGAGGAGAAATAACAATTCACAAATACCACAACAAAGTATGTATAAAGTATGCACAAAAACAGTTCGCTGACTATTCAATAAAACGGAAAAGTGACGGCGAGCAATCTAAGTACTTTTATAATTTTAAAGAAAGTGGGGTGATTCCTTCAGTTCCCATCAGCACCACTTTGGCAAATAAAGGTTGACTGCGATCTGTGTTTGCAAGAAATGCCAAGGGTTTGCAGCCATTGTTGCCAGAGGCAAAGTCCGGGAACAATACCATAACAGATTTTCTTGACATGTGTCTGCAGTTGGCAGATGGTGCTACCACGCCCACGTCTCGTCTACTGACACCGGGGCTCACCTTTCCCATAGGGGACGTAACAGGAGATTTGGCTTCACCAAGATAACTATTGTTGTTGGCTTTGTTTTTTTTTAAGATAGGGAGAGGCAACGCAGAATAAGAAAACAAGAAACTGAATTCAACCACAAATGCCAATGAGGTTTATACTCGTAGACTAAAATTCCGAGTTTTTCATGTTCATCATCATCATGATCATCATTATCATCATCATTATCATCATCATATTCTCCATTATATTCACCATCATCTTCATCATCACCACTGCCACAATCACCATCATCACCATAATCATTTCATCATCATGATCATCATCATCACCACCACTGCCAACACTATCACCATCATTATCATCCTTACCACCATCACCATCACCACCATCGTCATCATCATATTCATCTGCATCATCATCTTTATCATCATCTTCATCACCACCACTGCCACCGTCACAATCATCATCATCACCAATCATCATCATCATATTTACCATCATCATCATCAGCTTCATCATCATCATAATCAGCTACATCAACATAATCATCATTACCACCGCCACCCCCACCATCATCCTCATTATCATAATTATCATCATTATCATCACCACCCATCATCATTATCATCATCACCACTACCCATTCTCATCGTCTTCATCAGGTGGTGCCTGTATACATCTGATCGAGCTCTCTATGAAGCTCCACGTTCCATCTGATCCAGTACAATACTCTCCACATCATGCAAGACAGTGGTTTCTAGTTAACTGAGAGCACCTCACTCATACAAGACATTGGTTTCTAGTTAACTGAGAGCACCTCACTCATACAAGACATTGGTTTCTAGTTAACTGAGAGCACCTCACTCATACAAGACATTGGTTTCTAGTTAAATGAGAGCACCTCACTCATACAAGACATTGGTTTCTAGTTAAATGAGAGCACCTCACTCATGCAAGACAGTGGTTCTTAGTTAACTGAGAGCTTCTCACTCATACAAGACATTGGTTTCTAGTTAAATGAGAGCAGCTCACTCATACAAGACATTGGTTTCTAGTTAACTGAGAGCACCTCACTCATACAAGACATTGGTTTCTAGTTAACTGAGAGCACCTCACTCATACAAGACATTGGTTTCTAGTTAACTGAGAGCACCTCACTCATACAAGACATTGGTTTCTAGTTAAATGAGAGCACCTCACTCATACAAGACATTGGTTTCTAGTTAAATGAGAGCACCTCACTCATGCAAGACAATGGTTCTTAGTTAACTGAGAGCTTCTCACTCATACAAGACATTGGTTTCTAGTTAAATGAGAGCAGCTCACTCATACAAGACATTGGTTTCTAGTTAAATGAGAGCACCTCACTCATGCAAGACAGTGGTTCTTAGTTAACTGAGAGCTTCTCACTCATACAAGACATTGGTTTCTAGTTAAATGAGAGCACCTCACTCATACAAGGCATTGGTTTCTAGTTAAATGAGAGCACCTCACTCATGCAAGACAGTGGTTCTTAGTTAACTGAGAGCTTCTCACTCATACAAGACAGAGGTTTCTAGTTAAATGAGAGCACCTCACTCATACAAGACATTGGTTTCTAGTTAAATGAGAGCACCTCACTCATACAAGACATTGGTTTCTAGTTAAATGAGAGCACCTCACTCATGCAAGACAGTGGTTCTTAGTTAACTGAGAGCTTCTCACTCATACAAGACATTGGTTTCTAGTTAAATGAGAGCACCTCACTCATACAAGACATTGGTTTCTAGTTAAATGAGAGCACCTCACTCATACAAGACATTGGTTTCTAGTTAACTGAGAGCACCTCACTCATACAAGACAGTGGTTCCTAGTTAACTGAGAGCACCTCACTCATACAAGACAGTGGTTTCTAGTTAACTGAGAGCACCTCACTCATACAAGACAGTGGTTCTTAGTTAACTGAGAGCACCTCACTCATGCAAGACAGTGGTTCCTAGTTAAATGAGAGCTCCTCACTCATACAAGACAGTGGTTTCTAGTTAAATGAGAGCTCCTCACTCATACAAGACAGTGGTTCCTAGTTAACTGAGAGCACCTCTCTCATGCAAGACAGTGGTTCCTAGTTAACTGAGAGCACCTCACTCATACAAGACATTGGTTCCTAGTTAACTGAGAGCACCTCACTCATGCAAGACAGTGGTTCCTAGTTAACTGAGAGCACCTCACTCATACAAGACAGTGGTTCTTAGTTAACTGAGAGCTCCTTACTCATACAAGACAGAGGTTCTTAGTTAACTGGGAGCTCCTCACTCATGTAAGACAGTGGTTCTTAGTTAAATGAGAGCTCCTCACTCATACAAGACAGTGGTTCTTAGTTAACTGAGAGCTCCTTACTCATACAAGACAGAGGTTTCTAGTTAACTGAGAGCTCCTCACTCATACAAGACAGAGGTTTTTAGTTAACTGAGAGCTCCCCACTCATACAAGACAGTGGTTTCTAGTTAAATGAGAGCTCCTTACTCATACAAGACAGTGGTTTCTAGTTAAATGAGAGCTCCTTACTCATACAAGAAAGAGGTTTCTAGTTAACTGAGAGCACCTCACTCATGCAAGACAGTGGTTCTTAGTTAACTGAGAGCACCTCACTCATACAAGACATTGGTTTCTAGTTAAATGAGAGCTCCTCACTCATGCAAGACAGTGGTTTCTAGTTAACTGAGAGCTCCTCACTCATGCAAGATTGGTTTCTAGTTAAATGAGAGCTCCTCACTCATGCAAGACAGAGGTTTCTAGTTAACTGAGAGCTCCTCACTCATGCAAGATTGGTTTCTAGTTAAATGAGAGCTCCTCACTCATGCAAGACAGAGGTTTCTAGTTAAATGAGAGCTCCTCACTCATACAAGACAGAGGTTTCTAGTTAAATGAGAGCTCCTCACTCATACAAGATTGGTTTCTAGTTAAATGAGAGCTCCTCACTCATACAAGACAGTGGTTCCTAGTTAAATGAGAGCTCCTCACTCATGCAAGACAGTGGTTCCTAGTTAAATGAGAGCTCCTCACTCATGCAAGACAGTGGTTTCTAGTTAAATGAGAGCTCCTCACTCATACAAGACACTGGTTCCTAGTTAACTGAGAGCACCTCTCTCATGCAAGACAGTGGTTCCTAGTTAACTGAGAGCACCTCTCTCATGCAAGACAGTGGTTCCTAGTTAACTGAGAGCACCTCACTCATGCAAGACAGTGGTTTCTAGTTAACTGAGAGCACCTCACTCATACAAGACAGTGGTTCCTAGTTAACTGAGAGCACCTCACTCATGCAAGACAGTGGTTCCTAGTTAACTGAGAGCACCTCACTCATACAAGACAGTGGTTTCTAGTTAAATGAGAGCTCCTCACTCATACAAGACATTGGTTTCTAGTTAACTGTGAGCACCTCATTCATACAAGACAGTGGTTCCTAGTTAACTGAGAGCACCTCTCTCATGCAAGACAGTGGTTCCTAGTTAACTGAGAGCACCTCACTCATACAAGACAGTGGTTATTAGTTAACTGAGAGCACCTCTCTCATGCAAGACAGTGGTTCCTAGTTAACTGAGAACACCTCTCTCATGCAAGACAGTGGTTCCTAGTTAACTGAGAGCACCTCACTCATACAAGACAGTGGTTATTAGTTAACTGAGAGCACCTCTCTCATGCAAGACAGTGGTTCCTAGTTAACTGAGAGCACCTCACTCATACAAGACATTGGTTCCTAGTTAACTGAGAGCACCTCTCTCATGCAAGACAGTGGTTCCTAGTTAACTGAGAGCAACTCACTCATACAAGACAGTGGTTCCTAGTTAACTGAGAGCACCTCTCTCATGCAAGACAGTGGCTCCTAGTTAACTGAGAGCACCTCACTCATACAAGACAGTGGTTCCTAGTTAACTGAGAGCACCTC
>CAJHNH020001122.1:0-120000 GCA_905116865.2 Candidula unifasciata
AACCCATGCCGGGCGCGAGGACAAGTTTTTTTTGGGTTTTACCGGGACACGTTAAAGAAGAAACAGATTTTTAAAAGTCTCCTGGGGTTTGAAGGTTCATAAAAAATATTTTGCGAAAAAATTTGTCATATGGGCAAGAGGCATTACAAAGCCAGACATTGAGTTTGAAAGTGTGTTTTGTATTTACTGGACCCCAAAAAAAAAATTAATCTCCATCTATTTTGGAAAGCATGTAAAAATTATTATATATAATTTATATATATTATAATATATATTATATATTTTTTTTAAAATAATATATATAATATATATATATATATATATAATGTATGTAATATTTAAAAATATATATATATATATTAATAATGGTCCCCCCCCTTTTCCCGGTATTCTGAAATTAAAAGGGTTCATGCCACATAGAGAGTTCACAATAGTTCAATTGTGAATAGGTCAGACAAAAATCGTGAACATCGACGGAAAGAAAAAAATGGGGTCTTTGATTGCATTCTGGTAAAATCAAGACAAAGCCGAGAAGATTTCCTTTGCAATCAATAATATCTTCGTACCTTTACTATCATTTATGATTATTATTGTATGTACTGTAATATTGGTAGTCAAACTTCAAAACAAAACGAAATGAAGAAAGTAGTTGACAACTAATGATCTCAATTGTAATATCAACAGCAGAAACCACGAAAGCGACAAAAGTGGTTGTCATGATATATGTACGTTTCATTGCCTGTTTTATACATGCAAATTTCATATTTATAGTTATGGCCTTTGATTCACCTATCTCTATACATGAAAAGTACATGAATACCACTGTTTTTTGTGTGTGTGTGTGTGCGTGGAATCGGTTTTGTTTTGCAGTCGATAAACTCATCCATTAACATTTTTATTTATGATCAAATAAGTAGCAAATTCAGGGCAATATTTTAGCAGATTTTTCACATTCAGGAGAATAGGCAATATAAGAATTTAAAATAAGATCGAGCACTGAATTAATGATTTCTGCCTGTCCAATGATATAATTGTTTTATTTTTAGTTTTTTCCCCCTGATATATGGGAAATTTAGAGAAACACATCGCCGTTGTCAAAGCTAAGATGATGAATAATAAGTACGGAAGATTAAATACATATGTGTGTATATATATATATATATATATATATATATATATATATATATATATATATATATATATATATATATATATATATCGTAGACTATCTCCCAGTCCTTAAGAAAGAGAATAGAGGCTTTTGAGCTGAAATGATATCGAACGATTCTCCTAAATTCGTGGACAAGATGAGAAATACTTACATCTTGAAAAACCTGAACGTCAAGGAAAATTGGCTGATAAATAGCACCCTGTTTTGGAAGCTGAATTTTGGTCATTTCAAGCGCCACGACGGATTGGAAAAAAAATTGTAGTAGGAGGCATGGTACCAGGGAGGAGGGGCAGGGGCCGACACGAAGATGGGCACATGATATAGTGATTCCTTGAGTGTGAAAGTACATGCGGCAGGAGAGCTGGGGAGAGACCGATATATTTTCAGGCAGACCGTGATGAGAGCAACGTTCTGCAAAGGACCTGCTACATGATGATGATTATATATATATATATATATATATATATATATATATATATATATATAATATATATATATATATATATATATATATATTATCAAATGACAACGTTAACCTATCACTGTGTAGTTTTGTTTGGTTTTGTTCCTTTACATTTGAAAATTGAATAAGAGTTTACAAAAAATAATATCAAAATGTGTCAATATTTCTTATTTATGTAGGTCATAGTGTTAATTTCGATAGTTTACAATAAGCACATATACTCTTTTTCCATTTCTCCCTATAGTTCTGAGCTGTAAAATTCGGCAGACAGTGTTCGTCCCCTGCTGTACTTTAGCATTGTTCCAGTTTTGCGTGCACATTTGCTTCATATATCTAATTTGTATGCAGAAAGTTGGCTGCTTGACCCTCTAACAAAATCACTCTAACTTTAAAGGAATCATCTGTAATTAGTCGTCTTTACGACATGTTTACGAACGAACGAACGAACGAACGAACGAACGAACGAACAAACTTTATTTGCAAAGGGTCTCAAATTGGGCACGCAGGCCCGGCTTACATTCGGCACTTCTAAACACCCGTCTTTCACACTGCAGCTGTATTTTATCAATAAGCTTTTTATATGTAAATGATACTATACATATTAAGAAAATAAAAAAAAGAGAAAGAAAAAAAAGCACAAAAGCATGGGTTGTAAAATGCATGCACACACACACACAAACACAATACACACCCACCCACTCACTTAAACACACCCACATACTTTGACACACATAAACACACCCCATTCACCCACATTCATAGCTACATACCCACACAGACACGCACATTCAACACACATACGAACATACAGATTTAAACACAGATACACACCCATAGAAACAAATGCAGACACACACACACAAACAGACATATGCGCACATACCCAATCACACACGCAGACACACATGCGACACACACACACAAACCGGCATACACACACACACACAGACACATATGCACAAACACACGCAGACAGAAACACACACAGATACACTCGGAGACACACAAACACACACACAATAGCAGACACACACACACACACACACACACACACGCGCTGATGCTCACGCAGACACACACAAACACCCAGAGACACACACGCGCAGGCATTTATACACACAGGCACACGCACAGATATACGCAGACACACACCCACAGACACACAAACGCAAACACATACGCAGACATACAAATACACAGGCACACAAGCAGTTTATTAGTGGGCAGCGGGTTTACTTGGTAACCCCAACCCCAACCGCACCCCTCGCCTCCTCCCAATGGGTTACCCGAACCTACACAGGGAACCAAAGATACAATGTTAAATTTCTCTATTTTTACGCCCATGACTCACTGAAGCGATGGCACTATTCAATCATTAATGTAAACTACTACTTTGTCTTGAAGCTACTATCCCAGATAGTGTGAGTCATGTAAATAACTTAATAACACACACAGGTAGACACTACTTTCAGTTGCACCGCGGCTGGTATCACATAGTATTTTGTCAGTTGACATGAATAAATGTTATTATTTTATATTATTTTGTTGACATCCGAGGGTAAAGTTAGGTTACAATTTCCATTACTGCCTTATTTCCTTGCATTTGCATTCACGCTGAGGTCGTTTAGTGTACTTGTTTGCTAGTCTGATGTCAGTTGGTTTAAATCCCTATCAAAGTAGATTTTGAAAATGATTATGATCTTAAAAAGGCACCAATAAATGTATGAGACGATTCAAACAGGGGTAGTTACGTCATTACTCATCGAGTTATTCTGTGGGTTCTGGGCGGGGAGGGGGGCATGTCGAGGGAAAAACGTATAATAATTTTAACCCCTCAAAAGATCATTTAATTATATACTTTACTTTCGGGGGTTTTCCGTGGCGAAGTGGTCAAGCCGGTTGTCTCGAACCCTGAGGGTTGTGGGTTAGTTTCACGGCAGCGCCGTTCAGGTCACTAGTGCATTTTACAAGAATAACTATAGGGATCGTCACAAGAACTACGGAGTTCGTTTTTGCGCGAGGCTTTGGGCAGTGGGTAGCTGTTTTGCGGTGAGAGACTCAGCCATATAAAATAAAACCAAGTGCAATGATGGCCATCCCCTTGACGTGTTTGTATATGTGCCGTCACCGCAAAAAGGTTAATGCAGCCAGATCTGAAAAATTTAATTTCAAATAAACTCAACTTCTGAAATAAAAAGAAAGTCAACAAGCCGACGATAAACCACAGCCTATAGTCGCTGTTTGCAGCCTATAAACGTAAGGAAGAAGAAGATTAATTCTGTTCGATGCAAGTCAAAATACCTATGTGGTATTCTACTCAGAAGATCTTCGTTTCTTAAGAAGTATGTTCCGTTCGGCAGTAAACTAATCCATTCTGCTTTAGATTTCACTTATAATAACTTTTTTGTTTCTTTTCTTGTGACTACATTGTTTTCTTCTTTTTCATCATCTTCTTCTTCTTCTTCTTCTTCTTCTTCTTCTTCTTCTTCTTCTTCTTCTTCTTCTTCTTCTTCTTCTTCTTCTTCTTCTTCTTCATCTTCGCCTTCAGCAGCTGTAAATTCCGGCGGAAAGTTTTGGTTGTTCGTCCACTTCTGGACTGCCGTTCTGTTCCAAAACCTGAGTGTTGCACGTGCATCCTTTTTCTCAGATCTGACACATTTGTATGCAGACTGCTGGTTCCTAGACTCTCAAGCATATACACTCCGACTTCGAAAGCTCCAAATTAGTCGACTCTTACGGCAAGCTTTTGGGTAGGCAGTGGGTCTATTCTTGTTTTCCCAATAATAGGGCCCTGTAACCCACACAGGTAGCTACATAGTTTTGAAGTGTTAGTTTAAAGAATGCCCCAAACAGCTTAAAGTAACATGTGCCTCGGTTTTACACAGATAAATCTTAACATGCATGTTTAAAGAGAACGAAGGGATATACACGCCAAAGGTAAAATATGCACTTCAAATCAAATGGCGTTTTCCCCTGTCCCCCTCAAAATGCTTAACATAATCAGAAAGTGTAAGTCATTTTAAGAAATATGTGGTGTCTGGTTGTATCTTCTAAGTTTGGTTTCTACATGCAAGAAAAAACAAAAACAAAATCTGGCACACATGTTAACATAAGAACAACTACCATTTAGTCTGTATGGGTAATGCTTTATTGCTTTGTACCAGTGGGCATATACTATTTTTTTGCGAAATCATCTGGTACTTAACGAAGTAAATTTTGAGTAATGCTGCGAGAACAAAAGAGCATTTGGAACGTAGTCCTGTATTTAGTGCTCATTCTATAGTAAATGAATATATTCATTGAAGAGTTTATGGATTCCAACAGAAACCCGAGGCCGCATAAACACAACGCAATGTTTCTGTACTTTCCGTCGATTGAAATCTCGGGCTCTAAACAAATAGCGAAGAAGGCAACCGAGAGAGGAACAAAGCAGGTAATAAACAATGTTGAAATCATCACAACCATTTTTGCTGCGTTCCGATTTTTGTTGCTCAGGCTATCGTTTTTGTTGGCAGATAGATGTTGATTTATTTCTCCATTTCGTTTGGTTTCCTAGTTTCACCACTAATGTTGCTGTACAAACTGCGATAACCACAAAGGCAAAAAATGAGACGAAAATGTTGTTGACTCCAAAAGATATCTTCTCAACACTCTCTCTGTTGTTGGAGAATGCAAGTCTAATTATAGTTCGATTAGTTTCTGGAGAAAACAAACGTTCGTACCAGTTTACCGCATACACCGGGGCTACGCTTGAAACGAGTATGACGAATACAGACACTGTGATCATTGTTACTCTTTTTGTGGTGACAATCGTTTTTATCTAAATGTTAAGTAGAAAATTGTCATAAAGCTTGAAACATTGATAAAAAGCATAATTCATATAAAAATATCATTATAAGCTGCCTTGCCCACTGGCGTGGGCGATCATGCCTCTCACAATCCACTATCCCCTGCTGCGTGTATTAGTTCGTGTGCAGATACACCTTTATGCCATGCAACAAGACTGTCAAGAAGTTTACCTCGTTGTCTTCCTCTATCCCTTCTTCCAAAGACCTTTCCAGTGGTCACAACATGTTCCGTTTTCACTCTTCTCATAACATGGCCGTAACATGATGACTGTCTCCTTCTGATCTATGTGAAAAGTTGTCTTTAGGCTCCCGTCTCTTTCAAAACCTCTTGTTTGTTCTTTTTGGCTGACCGAGGTATTTTAAACATTCTTCTTTAAAACCATATCTCTGAGGCCTCGAGAAATTGTTTGGCCTGCCTACCGATAGTCCAAGACTCACAGCCAAATGTTTAAAAAGGCTGCTTCAGTTGTATGATGTCTTTATTATATAAACACAGATTGTAATTGTTTCTTTCAGTAGCATACGTCCTACCTCAATCAACAAATAATTCATCATTTAATTGCATAATATCTTTAATTTTTTCTTGTATATTAATTTTTTGCTAATATTGACGTAATATTAGTTGCGTACCGCGATCGAAACCCACTGCGGGCTGCGCGGATTTGTATCGTGGTGTGATACGTTGCAGGTCGACCCAGCCTCAAATTGGTACCTATGATGGCTGTCCTGGGGAAGTAAAGACGGCCGGAGTAATGCTGACCACATTCTCTACAGAGTGCCGATTGGTCTGTAAAAATATCGGTGCTCTTCCCATATGCCCAATGCGCCTAAGGGGTTATAAAGGGATCTTTACCTTTACTTTCCTTATAGCAAGCAATAATTAATTTTCTCAGTGAGAGATATATTGCATAAGATGTTATTTATTTTATAAAATTCAGTTTTTGCCTGTTCTATGCTGTTTTTTTTTTTTTTTTAATCTCAGTAATGCATCTTTCATCTGATGTTATCCATGTGCTCAGAAAATTTAATTTCTGTACTTGTCCCCCCAAAAAAATTACCATTGACTTTTATTATACATTTAGGAATAATCACATAATAATATCGTACTTCGATTGAAACCTACTGCTGTCTACGTAGATTTTTATCATGGCATGGGGTGTCGCAGTTCGACCCAGCCTAAAATAGGTAAAATGATGTATGCCCTGTGGAAGTAAAGACGACCGGCTTAATATTGACCCCATTACCCACTTAGTGCCGAATGGTCGGTGAAAATATGGGCGCTCTTAATACATACCCGATGAGAATATAGGCCTGAAAAGGGATCTTTACTTTACTCTACATTACTTTGCATAATAATTTCCAACTAGTATTACGTCAATATTAGCAAAACATTAAAATACAAGAAAAAATCCAAAGATATTATACAATTAAATGATGAATTATCAGTGAATTGATGTAGGACATATGCTACTGTAAGAAACAATTACAGTTTATGTTTACATAATAAGGAAATTATGCAACTTAAGACAGCCTTGAGTCACACAAGTTAAACACTAATATCATTGGTAATTTTAGTTATCCTTCACTGCCACATTTACTTCTTCTACATGTTTCTACTCCCTTTTACTGTCTTTATTTTTCGCTCTGTTTACTTCTGCTTTGTTTCCTCTTCTCCTACTTCGTTACTTTATCACCTTTAGAGTATGGGCTTTCATAGGACAGTCCCTTTATCATATTCGGGTATCATTTTGTTTGTTATAAATGAACAACTAAATATCAAAATATCTTCTTGACATTTTGTGAACGCGTCCTTGATGCATGACAGTTTACTCAAATCGTATTGGTTTTTACCAAAACCGTTCAAACTTTTTAAATTATTATTTAATTTTGAAAATACATTAAAATATAAGGAAAAGAAGTACATGTTTGGATTAATCTTTATAATTTGCGGTTTTAATTGAGCTTCGTTGTTTCATTATTTTCCAGTTTTTTGACGTGTTGCTCATATTCAGAACATGCTCTAAACAAATACATCTTCACTAGACTAAAAAAAGTTTTATTATTGTTATATTTGTCCATTTATGAGTCCATCTATAGCCTATTGTCTCACGTGCTGACATTTATTTCATATACACATGCTCTTGATTTCAAAATATCTTAAACTTTCAAAACACTTTTTTTTCAGTTTTGCACGGTTTCTCCTAATTTCCAAATATCCTGTTGTCATGATATACTCCTTGACATACCTAAAGTGTTCACTAAATATGTCCTATACAGAACGTCGCACCATCACAAACCGCCTGTAGGCAGCTCGGTTCCTCTTCAGCTTCTCTGCCTCTGGAGGGGGTGGGCTGCGTGAACCTGAGGCATGGTGTCCGCCTCGAGTGCTAGAGGTTCCGGGTGCAATCCCCGATTATTATTTTTTTCACGTGGACTTGAACTTCTAGTATTTCCCCTGGTTCCTGGATAGCGAAATCAAACGCCCGTGTACATTATTGCCTAACAATGCACAATTTTAGTTGAAAGTCTACCCAAAGTATTTCAGGACCCTTGCCGGTGCTACAGAGCCTGTGCACTGTGCTGAGCTTCTTCGGACTCAGACATGGGTTAGAAGAAAGAACGGAGCACTTATGGGTTACTACCCGTTTGCCATGATGTTGATCTGTTGTTCAAACTTCGAACTTCAAACACTTAAATCACCTAAGACAATTAATATTTTTTGAAGGGTTTCCTCTATGTTCTTCTCAAGGAGATAATTGAAATCGTCTTTAATATCATCTTCCTTATCTTCAGTGAGTGTGTGTACAATAATCATGGTGCTATTCTTCCGTTTTCCTTCTATTCGTTACCCACTGATCCTATTATTTAAAGTTTGAAAATACATAACGCATTATTATAACGTTTTCTTGTTGAGACCTGAATAAATTGACTCACGTCAATGATTTTAGAAGTTTATATATTGGCAATCAGTCGTGGATTTGATTCATGGCAGCGCTGTTTGGTTCAAAAGTCTTTTTTTTACCGTAACCAATTTGGATCTTCGCCGGGATTATGGTGTTTGTGCTTCGTGCATCGCTCCTAGCCGACAGTTAGCCATTATGGAGAGGGAGACTGAGCTTTTTGTAATCATGAAAGTCAATTCTCTCAGCTGTAACTTAACATTAACCAACAGCAACAAAACTAATTTTCATCAACAGTTCCAACCTTTAGAGGAGCAGTAATACACAGGCATCTCTCGAAGGCTATCAAAGCTGTGATCCAACTGCTGACACGGGTGAAGGTGACGTGAGGCCAGCAGCCGGTTAGATGCTGGAACTCTCCAGGATGGAATGGCAGGTCTAGGGCGCTAAACGCTGGCGTCAAACAGAGGTTTGTCCATATCATAGGTACCAGGCATCCAAGGTCAGAGACAGCCAGGCCTGAAGTTTAGAAAGCAAAACACCAATGTTTACGATTCTAGCATGCATTTGTTATGGTGTATTTTATAATAGCAATTAAAAAATAAAGAAACATCATATACTGTACTTACAATCAAAGTGTACAATTTTAAACGAGTGTTCGTTTACAAGACAGAGATATTTTGAAATAGAGACAGAATGCAAGAAAAGAGAGAAAAAAGAATTATAGTTATGTATAATATGTTGTGTGATTTAAGTAGATTAAAACTGCGCTCCAGAACTAGAAAATACGTCTCAGTGCATGCAAAAATGGTTTCATTATGTGCTGTCATTATGTTATCAAACACAAATATTTGTACGGCACATGATTGCCTTCTTACCTACAAGACTCACGTTGATGGGATCTTTAAAACCCTGCTTGGAGAAACATATGATATTGATTACATTGGTGACTGTACCAAAAACCGCTACGGCTTGACACAGAATGGCATACACAACCCACAGAACTATGGGCAAGGCCTCGTCACTTATCAAATCATAGCTTACGTAGTATGAATAACTCTTGTAGTATGTAGAAGTGAAACTGACTGAACCATATCTGGAAACGTTCATGTTAGAAGTTCTAAGTTATTTCACTGTCATTTACCGATATTTATGAATGTTCAGTTGTGTTATGGGGTCTGGCAGATGAAGTAACCTTGGTCTCTATCAAGCTTCACTGAAAAATTAGAGTCAGTAATTACACACACACAAAACGCACATTATATAAAGGTCGTTTTACACATCACAAAGGCAGCGTCAGAGATAATTGAGTCATGTTTATGTAAATCATTCGCCGATTAATAAATAATATAGTCAAATTCACGCCGACCGCTTTTACTTTGCATGAAATTTCTAGCAAGAGTTTAAGACTGTTTGGACTGGAACCCAGATCATGTTTTTAAACTATCCATCCTGGTATGAATTTAAACCCGATACCGTCGGTTAACAGAGAGGTTTTAGACGAGGAGAGTTGTCTTTACTTCCGCTGTTACCGCTTGTTTATGGATTGTATGGTATGTGTTGCTAGGCATTCTAAGTCAGTGCCCACGTTTGTTTGATTTCCCTCCCCCGCCCCCTTTTAATTTTTTTCTGTCAAAGGGTCGTTTAGTCCCCATCCCACCCTTCGAAATATCATCATTTCATAGGTCGTGCCAAAAAGTATAGGAATATTTAAAAAACGAAAAACAAAAACTAAAGATTAACATATCAATACAGGTTATTAATTGTTTTTTTTTGTTTTTTTTATTTAAAAAAAAAAAATAAAAAAAAAAAATAAAAAAATAGGACAGCTTTTGGCGCGATTTCTTCGTTCATTTTGAAAATTAAGCATTCAATGCGATCTTATTTATTATTACTATTTTTTTTTTTTTTTTTGATGGCCCAAAAAACAATATGGAGTCGAACGGTGGAGTGTGACCTTAATGTGTCATCTCTGACATGGAAAACTGCAGTGAAGATTGCACAGGACAGGAAAGCTTAGAAAATCTTTTCTGAAGCCTCGTGTGCCATTAGCTAAAAATAATGATGATGATGACTGCTATTGTATTCTGTTAGACTACACTGAAAAATGTACGAATGGTTTATCAAAGATGTGTCCCAACCCCACGAAATTTAATGTAGGCCGCTAGAGTCCCCTCCCCACCGACCCCAAACAGACCCAGAGATCCACAAGGGTCATTTTTTTTTCTCACTGATGGATTAGGAGTCCATGACTCAAATCCAAAGATTGTCATAGGGACAAAAAATCGTCTCAAAATGCTCACTTTAACTCGCTTGCAGGTGCTCTGGCAAAGTTTCATTAGGCTATATAATATTTGCTTTGATAAAACAACTCTCCTGGCTTATTTTGTAAAGTCGTCAATGTTGTTCATTATTGTGCCTAGATAATAACATTATTTGACATTTACAGTTTCTTAATTATTTTGATGAGGTTGGCATGTGTAATTGCAGAAGACATTAATATTTTTATTATTATTATTATAATTAATATTATTATTATTATTAATATCATTTTCAGAAAATGGTTGCCGTTCTTCACTGTGCCTTTGACTAGTACTTGTCTATCGGAAAATAATGCTGTAACAGCTAAGGATTGAACCAGAACCACTCTACATGGGAACAAATGCCATAACCACTGCACCCCTGTGGCTACTTGTTCATTACAATTAGTCATTAAACGGAACTTTTATGCATTCTTTCAAGGATATAAAAAAAAGTTATAATACGTGTGCTATTTCTAATGTTTGTGCGACTATAAATTTTTAGGCAAATGATTCAAGTCAATGGACCAATGTAGAATTATTTATTGCATGCACAATCGTAAAGACATATTTGAACATTGTGTCATTTTATATATGAATAACACTAAATCAGAACACTGTTCGTTACTCATTACCGCTACTGACGTTTTTCTAGTTACCGTTATATATAGATAAATATATTTTTTCGTTCAATTGTTATTGAATAAAAATGTAGGTTCTTTAAGCCATTATTACACGTGATAAATTATGTTCCATTACTTCGGTTAATATTTTAATATTGTGTCACAAATGATGTGTCCTTTGCAGTACCATATTGTAATAAATATAACTGTAAGAATCTCGATTTCACTCACTCATCTACAATTTTCCAAACACAATATATTTACTGGTGTCAGATCAGAAAAATACTAATATAATTATACAAGGACTCATTCATTCAGTAGCATGTCCCTCGCGGAACCTCGCTGCCATAACAACCCTCCGGAAATCCTTCCTATCCTGAGCAAGATGTCCTGCGTCTGATACACCCATCTGGAGATCATCTGCCACATCCTGCACCCATCTTCTCCTTGGCCTTCCTCTTCCTCTCTTCCCAGGCATATACCCCTCCATTATTGTTCTCTCTAGACTTCCATGACGTTTCAAGTGACCAAAATATTTCAATTTTCTTTGTTTTATTGTCTTTACTAGCCAACCCTCTTCAATATTCAGCTCTTGAAGTATGGATGCATTTGTTCTTTTCTTTACCCAAGATATTCTTAGAACCTGTCTGTAACATTTATATTCAAATGCATTTATGCGCTGTTCCGCTTGTTTAGTAAGTGTCCAGGTCTCACAGGCGTATGTTGCAATGGGAAAGATGCATGCTCTTAAAAATCTGACCTTTGTAATTCTATCTGTACAATTCCATAATTTATTCAGTTGCTTTAGTCTTTGAAGAGCAATTGATAGTCGCCGTTTAATTTCTTTCATTGTGTCACCATTGTTGGTAACCAGTGACCCAAGATATTCGAAATTTTTCACCACTTCCAATCTTTCCTCATCAACATTTATTTCCTTCTCCATGGCGGTTTTGTTTGTATGCATTATCTTTGTTTTTGCTATGTTAAGAAATAAGTTATGATTTTCACTATTTCTTTGGAGTGAGGTTAATAAGTTTTCTAAACCATTTTGTGATGTTTATAGTAATACTGTATCATCAGCATAACGAATTTCTGGTATTTCATGACCACCGATGTTTAGGGCATCATATTGTTCCTTGTTTATATCATCTCTTACATTTCTCATTATATTTTCGGCGTACAGGTTGAACAAATACGGTGACAGCACACATCCCTGACGGACTCCTTGCTTGATGCCAAACCAGTCTGATGTCTCTCCATCTATTCTGACTGCTGCTTGTTGGTCTTGATAGAGCATTTTAATGAGCTGCACTATATGTGATGGAAAACCCATATTCCTCATAATTTCCCAAAGCTTCTGATGTTGTACAGTCAAATGCTTTTGAATAATCCACAAAACATAAGAACAGATTTACATTAAATTATCTACACTTCTCTATTATTAAACGCATGTTGAATATATGATCTCTTGTTCGTCTTCCCTGTCTAAATCCAGCCTGAGCTACATTAATCTCTTCTTCCATTTTCTTATGCAGTCTTCTCATTATAATTTTTAGTAGAATTTTACTTGCATGACTGATCAGGGCAATAGTTCGATAGTTTGTACATAATTTCAGGTCACCCTTTTATGGTATTGGAATGAAGATAGTTCTCTTCCAGTCTTTTGGCCAATTACCATATTTCCATATCTTTTCACATAATGCATGATAGATTTTTATGCTTTCTTCTCCTCCCGCTTTAATCAGTTCAGCTGGTATCTCATCA
This sequence comes from Candidula unifasciata, assembly GCA_905116865.2. Classification (NCBI taxonomy): domain Eukaryota; kingdom Metazoa; phylum Mollusca; class Gastropoda; order Stylommatophora; family Geomitridae; genus Candidula; species Candidula unifasciata. The sequence goes on from CAJHNH020001122.1 coordinate 13,070, forward strand.
CATCTAGGTGATTTACCATTTTTCAGGCTCCTTATTGCCCATGAAATTTCATCTAATGAAGGTTCAGGTTCTGCCTCTACTGTTACTGGTTCATGTATATCATTCATATCCTCACTGTCATTCATATCATACATTCCGCTGCAGTATTCCTGCCATCTTCCTAGAATTTGTCTAGATTCTGTTAAAGTATTTCCCAACCTGTCACAAATAACATTTAACTGAGGTAGAAAATTTCTTGTCAATAACTTCATTTCCTTGAACATTTCGTAATCTCTTCCATTTTTATGATGCTGCTCTATTTTAATACAGCAATCTTGTACATACTGATTTTTATCCTTTCTTGTGTACTTTCTTATTTCTCGTGTTAAAAATTTATACTTCATCCTACTGTCATTGGTTTCTCCTTTCTTTTTCAGTTCCCTTCGTTGTTTTATTAGTTCTACTATAATACAAGGACTACTTATCTATAATACAAGAAGACAGACTAAATCTATGGAGTATCATTCTTATGTCAGTCCTCAGACTGCTATACTTAAATCCTGGTAAAAAGGTGTGATTATAGATGAAATAGGTGTAACGTATTTTTAATCTTTAGACAATACTGAAGCAGTCAACTTTTTAAAAATGACTCACTAATTAAGGGTTATGAAAACCACCAACTACTGTCGTCATGATTTTTCTATATAATTTGAAAATTATACTTAAATACAATAATTAGAAGAAAAGAATATTCATATAACTTCGAAAGAAACTAATTTGATAGGAAATGGTTGAAATTATTTAGTAAGTACGATGCGCACTAGCAAGTCAAGACGTGTAATTACGTATATGTTATGTTATAATGCCCCTGTTCTATACACTTTTAAACAACCATAGATCTACGTGTAAGTACCCATGACCAAAAAGGATACGCACAAACTATCCACCATTCACCACACATCTTTACGTATAATTATACATTTGTTCTGGCAAGATACAATCTCAAACACTAAACTACTTCGAGCCACATACCAAGATAGTGTGAAAACCAAGAAAATATGGTAATGGCTTGGCCACCTTATAAGAATAAATGCCGATATACTTGCCAAAACAGCTATCACTTGGATACCAGAGGGAAAGAGAGAGAAGGGGCGCCCAAAAACAACAGGGAGACGAACAATGAAAAGTGACCTGATTGCAGCATCTCTGACAAGGAAAACTGCACTTAAGATTGCACAGGACAGGAAAGAATAAGAAGTCCTCTCCGTAGCCTCATATGCCACTAGGCATACAGATAACTGTTGATGATGTTAATGATGATGTAAACACATATGTTGACACTCTGAAACAGTGTGCTTTTAAACAGTATCCGTATCTGTTAATCTCGCTCTGTGTGTGGATGTGTGTGTGTCTTTGTGGGTGTGCGTTTGTGTGTGAATGCAGACACCTTGAGTGTATTCCACGTACCGATTACTGCAACTGTATTTTAACTGTATTTAAAACAATTAAAGTCGATTTCCGGGTTTCTATAAATAGGAAATTTAATGATGTTATCTTTAATCCCAGGTGTCAATCACAAAAAGTTATCGTGAATTTAATATAGGTCCTTACAAATAAGGATAAATATACAAAAAAACATACACTATTGAATAGCAATCAAAGAAAAAACCCTGAAAAGACAGAAACAAAAATATGGTTAAAGGAGGGAAGATGAACATTATTTCTCCTGCTTAATGTTACTGTACACATTGCTTACCCACAGACCGGCTAGCCGCCTCTTTATGGCGTCATACAGAACAAAAATCCCCTAGCCCCTGAAGGAGCCATATAGATCTCTGTAAACATGATGACCTATGAACCGATCGACGAAATCCGTGGACGAAACAGTGGTCGTTATGAACAGATCCTGTTGCATAGACACCACTGACAGTAAGCAATTAAACTGAATTACAATAATTAAAGCTAATACAGTCCAGAAAATGCTCAGCATGCTCGACCACGATACTCTAAGACAGCGATTCCAACCTATGGGACGCGACCCTTTTGTGGGTAACGACCCTTTTGCGGGTCCAACGACACTTTCACAAGGCGACCACTATGAAAGGGCCGTTCGACCAACAGAAGGGTCGTGACCAAAAACCATCAGAAAACACATATTCACTGAAGTGTAGTTGAGTGGAGTAAATATTTGACATAACAGCACTTGGGGCATTCCCATACGTGCTCTGCCCTCATCTTCAGCAACATGCGCTGAGTTCCAATATTTATGGCACCTGTATTCACTGAAATTGTATTGCAGTAATGGCCAAGGGAAAACCATCTCTCAGTGACATCTAATTGTAAAAGCGATTAATTGCTAAGAAAGTAAACTCTTTATGTGGCGGGTCGATGATTGCTACGTGACCCTAGCTGAGCGAACTGACCGTGACAAAAGTCACGAGATGGGAGTCAAAGGGACATTCGAGATTCAGGATTCAGAAAGGAGACAGAGACGTTATTAGTTGGACAGAATAGAATGTTAGGGTGTTAGAATAATATTTTAGTTACCCCTATATATTGTGTCAGGTGTTACGTTATGATAGAATAGTTTCTCTGTGTTGTGCAGCGTCCAACCGCGACTGCTGTTTTGTTGTTCGTTATTGCGTAAGATGTGTTTGTGTATTCTGATAAGTATAATCGGGTATTGATATAGTTTTTTGATGATTTCTATCCTCAGCACACTGGCCCTGTACTCGACGGACACTCTGCGATCCTGGCGAGGTCCGGTGGCATCATAAAAAAGCGTATCCAGCATAGGTGGAGTTTGCTGACCTGGGAGTTGCCCATGGGAACCTATTGGTGTGTTTAGTGAATTTAAATCTAGCACAGCCGGTGTTTCGGGTCAAAGTTGCCCACACAGCAGGAAGTCAACTATCCTATTGTTTATCTGTGAGTACATTCAAGATTGTCCTGTGTGCTCCGTGAGTGTCGTTTCAGTATGTATTATGGCAGATCGTCTGTCACAGACCCACGTACCATTAAGGTCAGTTAGACGTCTGTGGAAGATAATGGGTGCATTCGTCCTTGGGAGTTGAACTGGTTATGTTGTAAGAGAAAAAGGAATGCGTAACTTAGGACTTAAACACAGATTGTAATTGTACTAGATATATATATATATATATATCTATATATATATATATATATATATATATATATATATATATATTTGTGGATTTGGCTGAGAGGTTTAATATATATATATATATATATATATATATATATATATATATATATATATATATATATATATATATATATAATCTCTTTTTTAAGTCGTTTTTCACTGTTATGGCGCTGGCGTGGTTTAGTTAGTCTCTTAATATTCCATGTTGCTATTGAGTTAGTGTGTGATGGTGTTGCTGAGGTGACTCTTCTAATTAGTCTCATCGTAGTCCAAACTTACTTTTAATTATTGATAGCGACATCGAGATTAAGCTGGTATCATTGTTAGCGCTGTAAAGTGATAGTTTGTTATCATCTCCCCTAAGTGTTTCAACTGAGTGTGATTAGTGGCAATGACTAAATGTGATAGGGCTATGTTGCTTCTGGACGAATAAGTGGCGTTAGTTTGAAATAGACGGTGAACAAGTGCGTGTAGTGTATTTTTTCTACGTTGTGATATCAGTGACGTTTAATTGTAGAAAAAATATAGTTATTTTTTTTTTTATTTTTAATTTTTAATTTTTTTCAGTGTATACATTTGATCCAACTACATTCTGAATTTGTAACGTATACGTTTCGGTGATCCATTCTTTTTTCTGAGATAGAAACAATCCAAATTGTTTTCGATTATTGTGTTGTTGTTGTTGTTTTTTTTTTCTTACCGTTTTGTTGAAATATTGAATATGATTTGTTTTGCTTCTATAATTTTGATCACTGGTTTTCGTGGTTGCCACGTGTAAGTTTGGTATTTTTTCTTTCTTTCGTGGCTACTACGTTTAAACAGTTGGGTTGTTGCTTATTGTGATTTACTATTTTATAAGTTTGCTGACTAGAGGTAAACTGTTGAAAATTTGTAAAAACTCGAAATCTGTCCAAATGTCTTATCGGAAGAATCAATATCAACGCGAACCGACAGCAGGTTGCAAAAATTAAAAGGCAAAATTCCAACAGATGGTCAAAAAGACAGTAGATGATTGTTATCCAGGGTATATTCAAGGAGACGATAGAAAAGGCAAAAAGAATACACCATTTAAGTACCCTCGTGAGTGCCCTATATTTTGATTGCAAAGAGGATCAATGTAAGATAAGAATGTATGAACTTAATAAAGACAGGAGAAAGATGGTAACTTGCAAGAAAGACCATCGGGCATTCCAGATGCGCGATGCTAGTCCGTTATATAAGGTCTATTTAAAAAAAAAAAAAAAAAAAAAAAAAAAAAAAAAAAAACCAGTGGAAAAGAATGCGGAATGCTACGAAGAACATTGCCATTCCGGTAATGAATTTGAATGATTCTATCTGGAATCCTATCAAACGATTTATTTAAAAAAAAAAAAAATTGTGTGTGAGGAAACACCCAATGTTTCCTGAGAGACTCATAACCAAAATAAATAGCTTGTTGTTAGCAAAAGCAGCCACAAAAAGTGTTTTCATTGTCAATGTAAAGGACACAGTTATGCACAATACCTCAGTTAAAATACATCAAGGCAAAAGGTAATGAAACTGTAGCTGTAACAAAGGCTACTAATGTTAGTGCAAGACAACGTCACAGTTCACCGAAAAACCTGAAATTGATTGCACGCTGTTTGATTGTATGCTACAACAGAGTAAACATATGACACCACATACAATTACAATAAGCCTGATACTACAAACCTCAGTTAAGAAAGTATTGCAGCTCAGAAATGATACCGGAACAGGGAGCTGTAAGTGGAACATATAAGACTAGCTGTACCCGGCCACGCGCTGCTGTGGCCCAGAATGGTGAAATTGAGAAGAAAGAAGATAGCTCTCATGTAACAGTGTCTGTCATATCCCCCCCCCACCTCCCTGCGACCTAGTCATATCTCCCTCTCCGAAGGATGGAAAATCATCCATGGCGAAATTATTAAAATAGAAAAAGTTAAGAAATGAGAACTTTAAAATAATATTTAAAGCTCTCGCAGCTAACTGTGTCTGGTATAAACCACCCGTTCCCCGCCCCTCCCCCTCTACTAAGCATATCCTTCTCTCTGAAGGATGGTTGAAAAATCATCACCTGGCGAAATTATTAAAATGGAAATAGTTAAGAAATGAGAACTTTAAAACAATGTTTTAAACTCTCTCAGTCAACAGTGTCTGGCATCAACCCCCCTCACCCCCCCCGCCCCCCCCCCCCCCCCCCAATAAGAATAAACTCACAGGGAGCAAGTACAGCGGGGATCTATCAGTCATCAGTAGAAATTATCCTCTGTCGACACACGTTTCGGCCCACGATTCCTAAACGCATTCGGAGGTGGGCCCACCTGGGTTCATGAAGCTAAGGGCTGGTTCCCCGCTGCACGGAATTACCGGATGGTGTTATACTTTCGGCCAGAGACAAGACGACTTGGTGGTTTCAAAGGAGGTACTGTGAGATAAGAAGCCGCCGCGACAGCGTAATTAAAACAGTCCGCATGCCTGGACGACCGAGCGACAAGCTTACTTTGGTTTACCGGACACATGTTAGACTTTTATTAGCAGTTGGCAGAGGGACATTGGCAGACAATTCGTACACGATGGACTTTTCAAAGGGATAAGAAACTCTTTTCCACTAGATACCCGGACCAGCTCACCGAGGCCCGTCCCCTACGTTGTTGCGCTGCGTCCAAAGCCAGCTAGATGCCCTTTAGGCCACCTCTCCCAGTTGTTTGAGTGCTCGTTTCCGTTCATTACCGCGCAATCCTAATTCTTTCACCACATTGTAGAGCGAAGTGGAAACGAGGCCTCTCGCTCCCACTTCGACGGCAAATACCCGTACCGTGTACGCCTCGTTTCTCCTCAAACCGGCTACTAAATCACTGTACTTCTCGAGTTTGTACAAATGATTCTCCTCCATACGCGACTCAAACGGGACCGTCAACTCAATCAGGATGAGTTGCCGTTTTTGCGCAGAATGGAGAACGATGTCCGGTCGCAGGCCGGTTTTACGGATCAACTCGGGATACCAATAATAATCATATTATCCTCTCCGAAGGATGGGAAAGTCATCATCTGACTAAATATTGTAACTAAATTAAGCTTGGCATCAGTGTCCACCAAGACTAAAATGGGCAGCATTCATTTGTACTGAGAAGTAAATGTGGCCAGTGTAACAGCTACTACATCACCCATTCATTACCAATACCACTGCTACCACTACCACCACTACCATCACAACAACAACTGTCACTACAACCTGTGTACGTCTGTGTAGCCAGAGGTGTGAGCGCCGCGTGCTGTCGCCACGGACTATTTTGTTTAATTGTGCTCCCGACATAGAAAAAACTAACTTTATTACCTAATCAGTGATGGAACACACAGTCAATAGTATACTCACGAATAGGGGAGAAAAATACTCCACATTTGTTATCTTTCCCTCTCCGAAGGGACGATTTTTTTACTGATCTTGGCATCCGTGTCCATCCAAACTAAACTTGACTGTAAGCCGTTTTAGTTAACATTTTCTGTCATCGCCGAATAGTTTTTGACCGAGAAGCGTCTCGGGGAGTCTAATTAGGACTTAACAGAAATCGGATGTCTTTTGGCGAAAGGCGCAGATATCGCAGCCTAGCTGTAAACCCCAACACAACGTGGCAACCACTCTTTTAAGGGAAAAAGAACAATTATCACCCAGCGGGGAATCGAACACCGGTCACCCGTGACGGGTGGAATACTTACAACTATATTACCGAAGACTGAAGAGTTTAGATCAGAAATCGCAGCCTAGCTGTAAACCACAACACAATGTGCCAACGGCCCTCTCGAAGGCGAACGAAGATTACCCGTGAAATGACCATTGAGCATCACGTCGCTGCTATCGCAGGCTAGCTGAATCCCCTAAAATAGTAAAAAAGTCGTAGATATCGCAGCCTAGCCATAAACTACAACACAACTTGCCAGCCGCCCTGTTAGGGGCTAAAAGAAATATATCACCTAGCGGGGAATCGAACGCGGGTCACCTGAATGACAGGCAGATTTTTACCACTACGCTACCAAAGACTCTCCGTGGATAGTGGAAATAAAATTATATAGTAATGCAAAGTTTAAAAAGAGCTCAGCAGTCAAAAATGGTCAATCAACTAAAAAGAAATCCGGACTGGCAGCGAAACAAATAATGATTTGACCGTTTCTGGAGCTACATCATTCGTGGTTTGTGCGATTTTCTTACCCAAAAAAACACGCTTTGAGTCAAAGGCAACATTGTGTGAAAATTTAAAAGCAATCGGTTCAGTAGTTTTTAAGTCTTTAGTTAATAAACTCGGAAAATTACAATTTTTATTAATATAGATGATGGGAGACACTAAACTCCCATATCATGAACCAACTGGTGGAGCACATGTTTACAGTCAAGTAAAAGAGTGCTTGCCAAAGGGACCTATCGACATGACAACACTGCCTAAGATACAATGCTGTCAGATGATGAGATTATACCACATGGAAGATTGATTGCAGTATACAAGGCTGAAACACACTGAAAATGTAAACCTGAAACACACGGGGAAAAATGTAAAGATATCATAAACAGTAAAACAGGGCCAGTACTAAGAACGGCTGTCACATCTTTCTCTATTGCTATAAAGTCCTTATTGGATCAGGCAGATCAACACGGGGAGTATGAATTGGATAGCAAGATATTTGAGGCAAAAATAGCAGGTGTGAATGTTGAATCTCTATTTCTTTGTAGGAGAATAAAAGTTCTTGAATGTAGAAAACCACCTGTTGATGTGATCCTTGCAGAGAGAGAGAGAGAGAGAGAGAGAGAGAGAGAGAGAGAGAGAGAGAGAGAGAGAGAGAGAGCGAGAGCCCAAAATGGCTCATCCATGAAAGAAATAGAGGAATAGGAAAAGTTTTATTATATGCTACTACTGTTAGCACAGACCCAACCAAAAGTGAAGAAAAAGAGTTGAAAGGTGTTAAGTGTTAATTAGACACTAAGCAGTGAGAGTGAGAAATAGAAAGAGAGAGAGAGAGAGAGAGAGAGAGAGAGAGAGAGAGAGAGAGAGAGAGAGAGAGAGAGATATGTGTGAAAGAGAGTGTATGAAAAAACGTTTATATTCTATCCCATCAACTCAAACAAACATTAGATATCAGTGCATCACCACCCGATAAATGATACGCCTTTGAATAATGGTGTTCAATTTAAAGAAGTGTTGCCACTTCTTTCAAAACCAACTAACAGATTTCAGATTGAAGAATTCCAAAGTACAACAGTGACTGCTCCCGCTACTTTGTTAAAAGTTGCAGAAAGTTTCATTTCTGAACAGGAAAACTCGCCTCGAGGCAAACAAATTGTTGTGCCCATTCTTACCACTTGTAAGCGTTCATGTGAACATACCGGAACTACAGAACGAGTGCTGCGGTTACAACAAACAGAAAATGCTACATTTTGTGTCGAATTCTATGGGTCTCCAGAAAGGCGCTCAGATTGAATATCACATACGGTTAAAGACAAACAGGCAAAAAATGTAAAACCGTCTTCATTATTTCTGTTGTTGTTGTTGTTGTTATCGATCCAGCGGCGCATGAGCTTTCGCCCTTTGGCCCAATGCCATGTAGTGGAATTTGCATGTTTTCACAAGCTGTTCTTTTCCTCCGTACAAGGTGTTCCACTTGTCTGGTCTCGGAGGGAGTAGCGTTCTTCTTGTCTCACTGAGTTTTGGGCACTCAAAGAGATGGTGTTCAACAGTTTCGTAGGGGTAGTTACATAGCTGGCACTCTGGGGAGTGTTGTGGCTGTATTCTGTTTAGGTGTCCATTGAGTGGAGTATGTTGCGTTCTAAGTCTGAAGATGGTGGCCTGGTCCCTTCTTGTTAGATGGTTAATGCTGTCATTAGGATCAGGGCCAGACATATGTCTATAAACCTCTCTTCCAGTGTCTCCATGGCCCATCTGTTCAACCAAGTCTCTTTGTTTATAGCTCTTATCAGTGTTTTGCTGTCTGGAGGGTTGTCGCTGTAGGTGTTGTTCTTGTGTTGCTCCTTTCTTTGCCAATCTGTCAGCTCTGTCATTACCTGGTGTGCCGGAGTGACCTGGAATCCACTGCATCACTATTCTGATGTTGTATGAGGTAATAAGCTGATCGGCATCCAGGATTATCTTGGCTATGTCAGTTCTGCAGCGTTCATTGCCCTCCAGAGCTTGAAGGGCAGACATTGAATCTGTGAAGATGACAATATTTTGGACCTTTGAGGGGTAAACATCCATTACAGTCTTTAGGTGGTATACTGCTGTTTCCAGTGCAATTATTTCAGCTTCATAGTTTGAACAGAATTCCCCGCATGCATCAAAAATCTCTTCAACAGATCCATCGGGATAACCTTTGTAGATTCCGTAACCTGCTTTAATGGTAGCTTTAAATGCTGATCCATCAGTATAGACATGTATCCATTCTTGGGGGTAAGAATCAACGGTCTTTAGTGATGAGTTCATAAGAGCGATTGGGTCGGGCTGTTTGGTTTCCTCGCCTACCAATTTAGTTTGGACTTCTGGAGCTTTAAAGCGAGCATGTGGTGGTAGGTTTTTTGCAACATTCTGAATTCCTTGACGTCTTTCTGGGAGGTGGTATCTGTCCTGAATTTCATTAACACAGTGTAAAACCGATTTGTGCTTTATTCTTTGTTTGGGTTCCCAGTTTTCTACAAGATGTCTATTAGGATGGTTACGATTTTTCCTAACGCATCTTTCATAAATTTCTAAAGTGGCTTTTTCTCTCCGCAACCCGAGGGGTTCCACATTTGTATGGATTTCACATGCAGCAGTTGGTGTAGACTGCATAGCTCCGCAGATTAATCGGAGGGCATTATTTTGTACTCTGTCAAGAGTCTCTAGGTTAGTTTTGGAACAAGTTGTAAGCAGTGAGTTTTTTGTACTCTATCACAGAGCGAACATATCCTAGGTATAAGCCCCTCAGAGTTTCCTTGTCTGATCCCCATGATGTACCTGCAAGTCTCTTTAATAACTGTAACCGCCTCAATGCCTTATTCCTGATGTTTTCAATATGGTTCTTGAGGCGGAGCTGCGGGTCAAGTGTGACTCCAAGGTATGTGGGATGCTCTTCTTTCATCACTTGGTGTTTGTCTAACCTCAGGTTAATATTCTTTCTTGCTACTTGGTGGCTTTTGGTAAAGATTGTGTAGACCGTCTTTGCACAGTTAATCTTGAGTTTCCATCTTTGGCAGTAATCATGCAGTCTTCTAAGGTCTCCATTCAGTCTTTGGGCTCCACTTTCCACATTTTCATGACTCTGCCATATTGCTAGGTCATCAGCGTACAAGGCTTTTTCGGCCTTGATTTGTTCTGGCAGGTCATTGATAAAGATTAGGAATAGTGTACAGCTCAATGATGAGCCTTGTGGCAAGCCCTCCTCCAAGACTTCTTTAGAAGAGATTGCGTTGTGCATCTTAGTCTGGATTGTTCTATCTATCAGGAAGTATTTCACCCAGTTATACAATCTGCCATGTATTCCTATGCTCATCATCTTCATCAGGAGACCTTTTCTCCATACTCTGTCATAGGCCTGCTGGAGATCGACAAAGACTGCCACTGTGTGTTTCTTATTCTGGAAGCCATCATGTATTCTTTGTGTCAGTCTGAACAGCTGGTCTTCTGTGCAGCTGTTGGTTCTGAAGCCTGCCTGTTCATGGCATAGAACACCAGAACTCTCAAGGAACCAATATAAGCGCCTGTTTATCATTCTTTCTGCAACTTTGCCCAAGCATGATGTTAAGGATATCGGGCGGTAGCTTTTGGGGTCATCTGGAGGCTTTTTAGTTTTAAGGATGGGGACGATATATGCATTCCTCCATGCCCTTGGAAGTTTGCTTGACCTCCAAGTTTTATTAATAAGCCTGAGAACTACTTCTCTCCCAGACCGGCCAAGATGTAGCAGCATTTCGTTGTGGATCTTATCTGAGCCTGGAGATTTTCTAGGTTTTAATTTCTTCAGGGCTTGCTCTAGTTCATCCATGCTAAATTCATTTTCAAAAAGGGAGTCGCTGGCTGTTGGAGCTCTCTCTTGTTTCTTCAACTGAGAGAGCTGTGTTCTATTGAGTTCTGACAGCTTACCTGCTCTGTTAACTGAGGCAAAATAATGATTGAAATGTTCTGCTTTCTTCTTGTCTTCAGTGATTGTCTTACTCCCATCTGTCACTGGTTTTGGGTTCACCCTTCTACTTTCTCCGGAGAGGTTTTTAACTAAAGTCCATGCTTTATTTCCATTCTGTCTAAGGTCTAAGTTGGAGCAAGTTTCTGTCCATTTATCTCTTTTAGCCTTATTAACTACAAGCTTTACTCTGGCACATGCTTTATTGTATTGGATCTTTGCTTCTGTTGAACGTGCAGTTTCGAGAAATATTCTTGCTTTATTCCTTTCAGATATAGTATTTTATTTCTAATGTGGCAATGTATATTGAAAACATGTATAGTTTTGACAAAAAGTTTTCACAGCATACTCAAAAAAACAAAAAACAAAACAATCAAACATTTTGGATTGACGGTGCAATAAATTCAAAACATATTTTGAGGATGTTTCGAAAATTGTAAATCTTAAAACCCCAACTACCAAAAATTGAGATCTGAAGCTTAAGCGATCTCATGAATGATTGCAAGTTGATTCCAAATTATAGTAAGGAACTTGATCAGACTTTCAACAAAATCAAGGTTCTTTTCTCCAGTCTCCTATTGTGAAACTCACTGATTTCAAATGGCCTTTTGTTCTCAGCTGTGATACCAGCGATATGCAACGGAGACATCTTTCATCCTATCTGCAATTAAGCAGAAAACTAAGTCCAGCCCAGAACAATTTAAAGTAACATGTGTTTCGGTATCACATAGATAAAACCGCATTTACTACTCAACATGCGTGTTTAAAGAGACCAAAAGAAAGCAAAGATATACATGCAGAAAGTAAAATATGCATTTCAAATCAAATGGGCCCCCCTCCAGCCCCATGCAAGCTGCTCGTATAATCAACAGCTGTTAGTCATTTCAAGGAATATGTGGTGTGCTGTCGTATCGTCTAAGTTCCGTTTCTGCATGCACAAGAAATCTGGCAAACATGGTAAGGTAAGAACAGATACCACTTAGCCTGTAAAATTAAAGCTTTATTGCTTTGTGTCAGTGCGAATGTTTTCCTTAAATAGCATTTGCAGCCCAATCGTCAGGTGCTTAACGTAGTAAATTTTGAGTAAAACTGCGAGAGCAAAAGAGCAGTTGAAAGGTGGTCCTATATTTAGTGCTCATTTCATAATAAATGAATATATTCATTGATGAGTTTATGGACTCTAACAGAAACCCGAGACCGCATAAACACAGCGATATGTTTCTGTACTTTCCGTCGATCGAAATCTCGGGCTCCAAACAAATAGCGACGAAGGCAACAGAGAGAGGAACAAAGCAGGCAATAAACAATATTGAAATCATCACAACCATTTTTGCTGCGTTCCGATTTTTGCTGCTCACTGTGTCGCTTTTGTTGACAGATGTTGATTTATTTCTCCATTTCGTTTGGTTTCGTAGTTTCACCACTAATGTTGTTGTACAAACTGTGATAACCACAAATGCAGAAAATGAGACGAAAATGTTGTTGACTCCAAAAGATATCTTCTCAACACTCTCTCTGTTGTTGGAGAATGCAAGTCTAATTATAGATCGATTAGTTTCTGGAGAAAACAAACGTTCGTACCAGTTTACCGCATACACCGGGGCTACGCTTGAAACGAGTATGACGAATACAGACACTGTGATCATTGTTACTCTTTTTGTGGTGACGATCGTTTTTATCTAAATGTCAAGTAGAAAATTGTCATGAAGTTTCACACTTTAGTACACATCATCATTCACATAATAATAGCAACTAACATTACAGCACTATTAGAAATGTACTAAGTTAAATCAGTGTAGAAAAGAAGTGAAACAAAAGAAAACATGCGAAGAGACTATACAATTAAATGACCAATTATTAGTTGATTGAGGTAGGACATATGCTACTGTGAGAAACAATTGAAATTTATGTTTACATAATAAGGACATCATAAAACTTAAGACACACTTAAGTCACACAGGTTAAACACTATAACATCATTGATAATTTTAGTTGTACTCCATTGCTACATTTTCTTCTGCTTCGTTTTCGACTATTTATTCCTCTTCTGCTACTTCTTTACTTTATCAATTTCAGAGTATGAGCCTTCAGAGGGCAGTCCCTTTACCATACTCCGGAATCATTTTGTTTGAATTAAATGACCTACACACTTTTTAAATATCTTTTTGAAATTTAGTGAACGTTTGCTTAATGCAGAACAGTTCTTTCATATCTTATTAGTTTTTGTAAAACTTTTTCAAGCTTGTTAAATTATTTAAAAAAAAAAAATAAAAAATACATTAAAATCAAAAGGACAAAAATAGATGTCGGTTCACATAAACCAAGCCGTCATAACGTTTGCCATCTACTGCATCTGCCATAATACCCTTCTCATATTATTATTATATCTCTGTTTTCATCTTCATGCAATTTAAGGTATCTCGCCAGCTCTTAGCTTATGGGTACCAAGACAATTTCTTTTGTTAATGCTTTTATTTTGTTTTAAATATATGGAATTGTAATAATTTGCGTTTTTCATTGAGCTTCGTTGTTTTGTGATCTTTAACTCATTCCTATCTGTTGCTCATATCCTGAAAAGCTCTACACAAATACTTTGTCATTAAACTGAATAAATCGTTTTCTTATAGAATTGTCCATTTATGATGTCCATCAATAGCTTGTAGGGAGGAGGGTAGGGGGCTGCGTGGTCTCGAGGTATGGTGTCCACCTCGAACTCACAAGTTCCAGGATTCAAACCCTGTTGAAAGTTGACATTTTTTTCTGTTTACGTGGACTTCTAATTATTTCCTATAGTCTCTGGGTAGTGAGATAGGACGCCTGTGTGTATTGTTGCGCACGTAAGAAATCCCCTAGCAGTTGGAAATCGAAAAAAGTAGCCCAATGGCGCTGCCCGGTCAAAATGTGAAGTTAAAAATCTACCCAAAATATTTCAGGCTACCGAGCCCGTGCACTATGCTGAGATACTTCGGTCTCAGACTTGAGTTAGAAGTAGAACGGAGTACTTATAGGTTACTACCCGTGTGCCATGATGTTGATCCTTTGTTAAAACCTCATACCTTAAACCTCATCAATAGCCTATTGTCTCACGTACTGCCATTTTCTCAGATACATATGCTCTTGATTACACATTATTTTAAATAGTCAAACCCACTTTTTCAGTCTTCCACTGGCTCTCCTAATTTCCAAATATCATGTTGTCATGATATACTCCATTACTTCAAAGTGCTTAAAAAAAGATTAGTTGTGTATCCTTTACAGGACGTTGCAGAACCAACCCCAGCAGCACCTGGCTGTTGTGTGGTTCCTCTAGGCAAATTTACGTCCAGTAGTTTTCAAAGTGCTTACTATCGTGAAAATGTCCTATACAGAACGTCGCACTATCAAACCCCCTGAAAGCATCTCGGTCCCTCTTCAGCTTCCCTGCCTTATTCATGTTCCTGTCATGTGTGCCTTCTATGTCATTTGCCCACCTTCGCGCTGTTTTGCCACTGGCTATACTGTCTGCTCGTCTTATTTTGTCGTCTCTCTGATACCAGGTTGTTGCTCAGCGTTGTGGTTTTCTGTATTTGTCATGCGCTTCTCGGGTGGCTTGTGTGGTGGATTTGCTCATCTTTATTTATTTATTTATTTATTTCTTTTTGCAAGTTTCACTTACACTATTTACCGATCTCGTTCTTGGTCTTCCCCTCACCTTCCTTCCAGATGTTCTGCTGTAAAGAAAAAGTCTCGTGTGCAGTTTGGTCTAGCTGTATTCTCACTAGATGGCCGAATCCTTTAATTTTTCGTCTGTCAAATAATCCGGACATGGTCTTATTCCAACCTTTTCTCTAATTCGTAACACTGATCCTTTTTGCAATATTAGTGACCTTACAGAGGCAACGCATTTCACATCTTCTTATTTCCTGTTTAGGTGCCCGATTCCTTGTCCATGTTTAGTACTTTAGAATAATGTAAGGGATGAGGATGCTATAAATCATTTTCTGTTCTGCTGAAAGGGATATATTTTGGTCAATGCAGTGCGGCTAACTTGTAGCTGACAACATCTGCCTTATGGACTTTGGCTTCTATCTCTCTATAGAGTCTGCCATCCTCCGTAAAAATGCTTCCTATATATTTTAATTCTTGTACTTGTTTAACTGTAGTACCGTTAACATGAACGTTCTTGTTATTTTGTATCCTACCTATTCTGATTACCTCAGTTTTCGCGGTGTTTCTTTTCAAATCACACTTTGTGCAGCTTTGATGTAAGGAGTCCATATTGTGTTGTGAATTATGTTCTTGGTGTTTTTTTTAGGCATTGGTCGTCTACAGAAAGAGAAGCTCATTGATTTTTTTCAGTGTCTGTGTTTGCCTCCGGTATAATTCTCTCTCTCTAGCTAAGTAATGAATAGCAATAGTGAGAGAACACATCCCTGTCTGATAACTGATGAGATGTGAAATCAGCCTTTCATTCCTTCTAATGTTCTTACTGTGCACTGAATAACTTGATAAAGAGCCATGATATTATCCAACAACTGATCTTTTATCTTATCCAATAGTTTGCATCTATTGACTGGTTCGAATGCCTTCTCTTGATCTATGAGTATAATATGTTGACTTTTATCATATTTAATAGACTGGTTCGCATACCTGCCGTAAAGATGATATTGCATCTGTATAGCTCTTCACTGCCTGAAACTGAACTGTCTCTTACTTAACTGGGTTCTTGTACTGGTTAATATTTTTTTTTATTTTTTTTAAAATATTAGTTGATCTTGTTTCACTGAGTTATAGTCCAGCTTGTAAAAATCGCTTGCTTGCAGCTTCGACTGCTTGTTTACATTTTTTTCATTTTTTTTTAAATCGAACTATCTGTTCTTTCTTCTGTAATGGTTTGAATTATATTCTTAATATCATCAAGGTTTGGTTAACGCCTCCATATGACGGATTTTGTACAATTTCAGTTTTTCATCTGCACATTTCTCTGGTATATCTGTTTCCTGTAATCTTTCTCTATTTTACTCTGGATGCGATCTTTACAACTTAGTGCAAAAGGATCTCGTGAGCTTGATTTTTAATGTTGCACTAAAAAGGTAATCTCACTGCGACATTCAGCTTCTCTGTAGCACCTAACTTTTTATATGTTCGATGCATTTCTATAATTTTTTTTTTAAATGTGATTGATTTTATTATAAGTTATCCTGTCACCTGATTGCCATATTTGTTTAGTTTATGTCTATCATTTTTTTTTTCATCTTGTGCTGCTTATCTAAAGTCTTTTGGCTACTGTAAGGTTGATTGATCTCCATCCATTGTCGTTTGAATTTGTATGTAGGCTTTCCATGCCTGCTATATTTTATAGAGGTTTTTACTTCCTATTCTGAAATCCCCTAAGACAAAAAATATGTTCTCTTTTTTAAGTGTTTCCTCTATGCTCTTCTCAAGGAAATAATAGAAATATTCTTTGATAACATCTTCTTTACCTTCAGTGGGTGTCTTTGCAATAATCATAATGATATTCCTCCATTTTCATTTTTTTTCGTTACTTACTGATCTTATCATTAAAAGTTTAAAAAGCTATAATACATTCCCACACCTTATTTTTTTTTTTTTGTTTTTTTTTGTTTACGAATCCTGTCCCTAGTGCATGTTTGTTTGAATTGAAAGCTCAATACATTATGATCATTCCATTTTCCTCTATGGCTCTGTGGTATCTTGTTATGGTAGTTTTCATTCTTCGATCGATGTTTTTTTCATTCAATAAAATTAATGATAAATTATAGCAAATATTTTTTAATTTCGTTATACTTTATATATATATATATATATATATATATATATATATATATATATATATATATATATATATATATATATATATATATATATATATATATACACACACATATTTTTTTTGTAATGAGAGGAAAAATGAAGGTGGAAATTAGCCAAGAACAATGAGGTTTTGTGAAGGGAAAAGGAACCAATAATGCAAAAAATATCTTGAGAACACTCATAGCGAGTTGGAAAAAAACCCAGAAGAACTCGCATTTATACTTCATAGATTACACAAAATGCGTTTGGTTAATTTTAAATGTTGACAGTAACATTGATGGGAAAGATTTCAGAATAATTAGGAATATTCATTGAAACTGTAATAGTGAAAGCATGATTAGGCAAGCAAGCAAAAGATGGTCAACGAAACAAGTGAAGTGATTACACTAGGAAATTGTGCCATCGAGGATGGTAACATAGAGACTTAAGAACGTCTATGGCTGCCCCCATTGTAGGAACGACACCTGGATGAATTGACTCACATCAATGATTTGAGAAGTGTATGTTGTGGCCCGGCAGTCGTGCATTTGATTCATGGCTGCGCTGTTTGGCTCAGAAGGGAAATTTTCACTTGGATCTTCGCCGGGGTTACGGTGTTTGTGCTCTGTGCAACGCTCTTGGCCGACATTTATCCGTTATGAGGAGGGAGACCGAGCTGTATGGGACAAAACCCGGTGTAATAAAAGTCGATCCTCTTAGCTGCAACTCAACATTAACCAAGAGTAACAAAACTAATTTTCTTCGACAGTTCCAACCTTTAGAGGAGCAGTAATACACAGGCATCTCTCGAAGGCTATCAAAGCTGTGATCCAACTGCTGACACGGGTGAAGGTGATATGGGGCCAGCAACCTGTCAGATATTGAAATTCTCCAGGATGGAATGGTAGGTCTAGGGCGCTGAACGCTGGCGTCCAACAGAGGTTTGTCCATATCATAGGTACCAGACATCCAAGGTCAGAGACTGCCAGGCCTGAAGATTAGAAAGCAAAGCTTACGACATAAACACTCGTTTAGTATCTAGTATGTTACGACATCAAGTTGAAAATAAAGAAACATCACAAACTTACAAACATAGTGTACACTTTCAAATAAGTGTTTATTTACGAGACATTGTGATTCAGTGACTAATGGAATAGAAAGGTACACAAAAAAAGAATCATAGTTATGAATTTTTATTAGGGCTGTACCGAATAGTGATTTTCACTATTCGGCCGAATACGAATAGCTGGACCAACTATTCAGCCGAATACGATTACGAATACGAATAGTGAATCATCATCATCAGGTGCTTTGCTGACTGGTTTGGGCGATTATCTGCGTGTGCCGATACACCTCCATGCCATGCAACAAGACTGTCAAGCATCTTCTCACGTTGTCTTCCTCTATCCCTCTTTCCACATATCTTTCCAGTGGTCACCGCATGTTCCATTTTCCCTCTTCTCATAACATGGCCGAAAAATAATGACTGTCTCCTTCTGATGTCTGTGATAAGTTGTCTTCGGACTCCTGCCTCTTTCAAAACCTCTTTGCTGCCTTTTTTTGTTTTGGCTATCCAAGGTATTCTAAGCCTTCTTCTGTAAAACCACGTCTCTGAGGCCTCAAGAAATGTGTTTGGCCTGCCTACCGAATGTCCAGGACTTACAGCCATGTGGTAAAACTGGATGTATGTAGCAAGCAAGAGTTCTTTTTTTTTTTAACCTTCAATGATAAAGATATATTGCATTAGATGTTTTTCATTTTATAAAATGCAGTTTTTGCCAGTCCTATTTGTGGCGGTTAACTTCGCTTTTTACTAGCGAATGCGCTATGTGCACTTTACAGAGGGAACTACAAACAGTGAAACATCATACGGTCTTATAGTAACCCCAGCCTTGCTGGTTAAATGAGAGGATTCTGGGTTTGCCCACATCTATTCCCTACTGTTATTAAATTTGAATATTTAAATGTATTAAAGTTATACTAGCTTTTGTTCACTGACACAATTACAGTTAAAATGAAACTTCAGAAAACTGTAAGAACATTAAAACTACATTTATTTTGAAAATTCAAATGATAATTAAATAAAAGGCTGTGGATAAAATTATCCTGTTATATAAGGTAAGTGGTCAACTGTCCACTTAGCTGTAGCTTAGGTTTATGTTGTCAGCTTCTGACTAAGCTTCGGAAACACATCAGGCAGGCCGAATCTTCCAGTCCGGTCCGGACAATCGGGTATCTGCAGCTAAGCTTAGGATCTACTTCTGGACTACCATCTGGAATACAATCTGGAACTAGAACAATAGAACAGTCCTTATACAAACAGTCAGGAAGGTTCTAACTGGAGACAACAATACCTCCAGTCTTTAAACTGTTACGCTACACACATATATATGGAGTAGGATAGTAACAGGTGTTCACATTCTACTGGTATAGAATGGGAATGTGTACAGAACATGGTCCATAATCCTGATGGGGAAATATTTAGGAAACCAGTTTCATGAATACTCTCAAGAACAAGAGTTTACATCACACAAAAAGAAAGGACATTCCTCAGTGTAAATTGTTCTGCTGTCTGCACACTAGTACTCCTTTAAAGGGTTAACATGCTTACACACACAGACATACACAGTCATATTTCACAATATTCTCATTTTAACCACATGGGTTCACATCACAAAGAATGAGAAACAGGGATTGAGTTTACCAAGACCAGGAACTCATAACAGGTGCTTTGCACTGTTTGAAAACAAATGGGATTGACATATCTCTATCAATATACTGGGTGATGAGATAGATGTCAAAATACAATCATAGATGACAATGGGCTTTCCATCTGTCACAGTATTAACTTAAAATATACAACACTCACTCCAGTTTAAATCTAAATCCACACATGTGCTAATCTTATTCAGCAGAGTTTAGAAGTGGTGAGGGGTGAAATATAATTATTACATTTGTAAGGCCAGCTGCTGTAAAACTGAAATGTATTCCTAGTAATAGGGAAATATATCTACAACAATAATAATTACAAGCAGGGGCCATACATCTCTTTTCTGCTTCTTCTTCTCTGACAGTGTGAATATTAAATTCAGCCTCACTGTGTTATTCACTTTCCAAGCTCTTAAACTAGTCTCAGAATTATCTGGACTAAATCTAAATTAAAGCAAGACAGTGATTTATTAAGCTAATATCACCATGAGGTAAAAATCAACTTAGAAGGGATAAGGTATAATGAATATACAATTCATTCCTATTTTTAATTGTCTAAGCTGGAAACAGGAACTGGCTGAGATTTCACATGAGGACATAATTATCACTTAATTAATATAAGTATAATTATTAAAAATACCAATGCACGTTTCTAGTAGCAAATAAACATTAATTCAATCATCAAATCGATAATATGTTTGCATACATGTACATACTAGATCATAAATGTGGTTAGTGAGGATAAAGAAATTTATCATAGTTTTTGAGCCATGTGGGCATTAAATTTCAGAATTTAACCTGTGGAATTAATTCAGAGGAATAAGCAGCAATACATCAAATTAAACTTATTCTTTTAACTCACCCCTGGCAGGGAATTCAAACTCAGGCAACAAGACAACAGAACTAACTGAACTGTGTCAATTTGGGGAGAACAAAATCTTGACTCCCCCAATTGAGCCTGGAATGAAAGAATGGAAGATGGGAAGTCCTACCAAGATGTGCCCAGATACTTAAATTTCTGTACTTGTCCCAAAATAAAATCATTGACTTTTATTACACATTAAGGAATAATTATTTTCTTTGATTCCACCATTACTTCTGTCTTCTCACTATTCAAACTGAGGCCCATTCTTCCACTTCCGTGTATAAAATAGATCTGAAAAGAAAACATCCATAATGTCAAATGTACGCTGAAATTTTACTTCACAACATGTAGTACAGAATAATAAACATTTAAAAACATGTCATGTTTTGCATTCTTCAGTCAGTCAGTCTGTGATACCTAATAAATAGGAATGAAAGTATTCTTAGTTTTATAACAAGTAACCAAATTTGTAAATTGTCACTGACATCTTAGTTAATCCGTGGAAGCGGCATTAGATTTTCGTTCCATGTTGTCAGCATTAAGGCAGCTTCTTGTCTCACTGAAGGCATTTCCAGCTTTACTAAACAGACGTTCACTTGGTACGCTCGTAGGTGGTCAACAAAGATAACGCTTGACAGTATGAACCAAGGTGGGAAATCTTGATATGTTTATTTTCTACCAGTCCAGAAACAGGGGTAAGGGAACCACTATTCGTATTCGGCCCGACCGCAACTATTCGGCCGAATACGGAATAGTTATTGGGTCCGCTATTCGGCTCAGAAGCGAATACGAAGCAAATATTTGGTACAGCTCTAATTATTTGAGGAAGATATACAGCGACAGAGTAAAAGCAATAGAGTAAATGATACATACACAGAGGCGTTAATAATTAAAAAGAAAGAGACGATCAGATATTATATTTTGAGAGATCTGGAGAGAGCAAATCTGCCCCCCCCCCCCCACTACTAGAAAGTACGTCTCTGTGAATAGACAACTGATATCAGTTTGTGCTGTCATTGAATAATCAAACATAACTATTTGTAAAGAACATATTTGTCTTCATACCTACTAGACTAACGTTGATGGGATCTTTAAAACCCTGCTTGAAGAAGCATATGATATTGATTACGTTGGTGACTGTACCAAAGACGGCGATGGCTTGACACAGAATGGCATACACAACCCATAGAACGATGGGCAAGAAATCATCACTTATCAAATCATAGCTTGTGTCGTCTGAACCATTTTTGTTATAAGTAGAAGTGAAACTGATTGAACCATTGCTGAAAACGTCCATGTTAGCGGTTCTAAGTTATTTTAGTCATGTGCCGATATTTGTGAATCTTTAATTGTGTTACTGAAGCCTAGCAGATGAAGTAACCTTGGACTCTATCAAGCTATATTGACAAATTAGAGACAATTGCGTTAATGTTATGAGCATTTTAAATTTGGACAATTTAAAAAAATTAATATGTAAAGATCGATATACACATCACAAAGGCAGCGTCAGAAATAATCGAGCCACATTTAAGTAGACCAATCAGTTCCTGATAGATAATGTGGTCTATATCCCGCCGACCACTTTTAATTCGCATGAAACTCCCGGGACCCGTTTCAGACTGGGTCGACCTGAAACCTCGGTCATTTATTAAAATACTCGTCTCTAATTCATTGTATCCCACTGTGTACTAGTTTTAGTATGAGTCTTTTCTCCCAGACCGTGCCAAAGGCTTTGATCAGATCGAAGAAAGTGGCTAACAGTTTGTATTTCTTCTGGAAAGCATCTACAATTTCTTGTGCTAAATAAGATGTTTGTCATCAGTGCTTCTGCGTTTCCTGAAGTCTGATTGGCTGTCATCTAATATCTTGTTTTCTTCCAGTAAATTAAGTAACCTGTTGTTCACTAATCTATCCATGGTTTCTTACCAGGCAGCTCATGAGGCTTGTGGGGCAGTAAATGGATTTTCCTTGAGCTTCTCTTTCTTGGCTATGGGCACTTTTTCTGCCTTCTTCTATTCCTTCGGAAGTAGTCCTTGGGACCAGAATTTATTAGTAAGGTCTAAAGTCGTTGCCTATCAGCTGGGTACTATAATTTCATTTGTTTTTTGATCAGGTCCCGATGCTATCTTTTTTCTTTAGCTTCCCTAGAGCGCATTCAAGTTCTTGGGGACTGAAAAAAGTTTTCCATTATATCTGTGTCATTTTCTTGGTGTTTTTTTTTAAATTTTCCTCAGTTCTTTGGTCAATTCTTCTCTCACTTTAGACATGATTATTTGGCTTTCCTCAGCAAAACTATCGACCAGCATGTTTACCAGTGACAGTTTTTCCACCATCTTCAGTTATTGTGTTGGCATGGCTGGTTTGAATCTCCCCATTTAGACTCTTTCCTGGTTGCCATATTTTTTGCTGTCTTTCTTCATGTTGAAATTGGCCGTCTTGTCTTGCCATCCTTTTCTGAAGAATTTGAGTTTTTCCTCTTTTATAGCCTGCTGTTTGTTGTGTTCTGTTACGTTGTAAGTGAAAAAAAGAAAGAAAAAAAAAGCATTCTTTCAAAAACATTAAAACATTTCCAATATTTGTGCGACTATAGAATTTTCGGTAAATGATTCAAGCCAACGTTGCAATGTAGAATCACCTAATGCATATACAGACGTTAGGACATATCTAAACATGTTGTATGGTAAATGTGCCGGCAAAAATAAATCAGAACACCGTTAACGTTATTCATTATTGCTACTTCAGTTTCCATAGATTCAGTTATATATTGATCTATTCTTGCTTCCAACTGTCGTAGCAAAACAAGAGTGTAGCCTCTCTAAGCCATTATAACATGTGATACATGTTTCCCCCCAAACCTCAAGTTAAGACTTTAACATTATGTCATAAATAATGTGTCTTTAGCAGTACCGTACTGTAATAAAGTTAATGCTAAGAATCTCCATTTCACTCATTTAAACTTTTCCTAAACAATACATTTACTGGTGGCAGATCAGAAACATACTTAAATAATAAAAAAGTACTACTTATCTGTAATACAAAATGCCAGACTAAATCTATGGAGTGTCATTGTGATGTCAGCTCTCGGCCTACTAGACTTGTCCTGGTAGAAACCAGTGATTAAATATCAAACATAAGTAATGTTTGTTTTGCCTTCAGTCAATACTGAAGCGGTCAATAAGACTCAAATTTTTTTAAGATAATTCCCCAATTCAGGCTTATGAAAACCAGCAATTAATGTCTTTATGATTTTCCTATATAATCTAAAATTATACGTAAATACAACACTCACAAACTATTTTAATAATAAATTGCTGAAATTATTTCGTATGTACGATGCACAATAGCAAGGCAAGACTTGAAACCAGGTAACAGCTATGTAAGAATGCCACTGTTTTGTACAATTTTAAACATGGTATTTAGATACTCGTGTAGACACTTTAAAACAGTATGTATCTAAACAATATCGTTATGTACATGTGTATGTGTGTGTGTGCGCGCGCGTGAGTGAAGATACCTTGAGAGTATTTCACGTACAGATTAGTGTAACTATTTTGTAGTTGTATTTCTAAAAAGTAAAATCGATAGCCAGGTTGCTTTAATTAGGAACTTGAATGATGCACACTTTAATTAGCAAATGCTTCTGCCCCGTCTCTCACCCCCTCGCCCATGTGTGAATCATAAATAGTGGCAGTGAATTTAAGCCAGTTCGTTACTGATATGGCTGAATGAAGAAACAAACAAACACGTATTGACTGCCATTCATAGAATCACGTAGGAAGATAAGAGACTCAAAATTATTGAAGAAGGGAAGGTCTACATCATTGCTCCATCTTTATGTTACCGTACGTGATATATATCCGCAGGGTGGCTAGAAATATGTTTACAACCTCCTACAGAATACAAAACCCCTAGCCACACGTTCTCCGAAACAATGCGGGCTTATTTACTGAGAGATAAAGTTAGTGAAGAAAACAAATTGTCGTCATGTACAGAATCTTTAAAAATACTGTAATTTTCTGTTACACGGATACCAGCGACCGTAAGGCATTAATCTGATTTAAAATAATTACAACTAATGCACCAGGGAAATGAAAATTTGTTGTTTTATATTGTACAGAACAGTGGCATCGTTCATACCGAATAATTTCATCAAATTCTTAAAAAATTATTTTGTTTCGAAAATATTTGAATATTATTTTCTTCTAAATGTCGTATTTACGTATAATTTCAGATTAGATAGGAAAATCATGACGACATTAGCTGCTGGTTTTCATAACTCTAAAATAACTCTGGGACATGAGTGCAGGGACTGGCCATCTGATGCTGCAGAATTAGAAGTTCAACAAATGATTCATGAAAATTCCTGCCTAAGGTAATGTGATTGTCTATACAGACGGCTCTGTGTTGAGGGGAAGACGAAGTGCATGGGGGTTCATAGCGAAGACGAATGGACGTCGCTTAGTGCAACAAAGCACGGCATTTGATATCACAAGGTCTAGTTTGAGAATGGAGGTAAAGGCAGTCACTGCTGCCTTCCGCTGGCTTGAGAATCAGCTGTACACACATGCCGTCATTGTAACTGACTCACAGAGCATGTTGAGAAAGGTAACAACAGGCATGCCTGGTGCAGAGTTGCAAGAATCACTTCAGTGGTCCCGTGTAGTTAGCATCCTTTGAATATTTTCTCCAGGTTATGCCTGTTTTTTGGGAAATGAGCAGTCAGATAGACTGGTTAGTTCTGCACAGCTTAGTGGTGAACTGATGTATGACAAGCTGCATGTTTTTAGGGTCCTTTGAGAGCGAATGAACAGTGCTGAGGCAGAGATAGATCATTAAGGTCTGGGGTGAATGGCACTGCGACGAGTTACAGTGGGATCTGGTTGACACTTAACACTCGGATATACAATCAGACAGCTTTTGGTAATATCGGAATTTTAATTCTTGTTTTGCTGCTGAAGATAGGGACTCGGCGCTTATGGGAGGAGGGGGGGGGAGTTGGTTCGAGGGCTGTGATGTCAATTCCTTATTCAACAACATTCAACATATAACTCTGAATTGGTGAATCATCGTAAAAACACGAGTCGGTGATACTCTGAGGTGAGTGTGAAAGATCTCTCTGGCTATCCACTGCTCCGACTTTATCTCCAGTCGTCTGGACCTGCCCTGCCAAGGGGTCCAGATGGACACAGGCGAGACAGTGAGGTCGATACAATTGCTCAAAGCCTCCTCACTTTGAATTAATTTCATAACACAAGTGATGATTTTCTCCATGACGTATGAAAGACTCGTCACTTGTGTTGGAGAAATAACACAACCAGTCAGCACAAGAGATAAATCACATTAAACAATTACTGCTACATTCTACATTTTTCGTTAAAAGAAAGATAACTGAGCGGTCATCTTATACAGAAGTACACACTGTATTTTGTTGAGATCAAGAGACTTTAATGCTACTATATATATACTATACTTAGGATGCATATTTACAGAAAAATATAAGACTCGATAAAGAGATACAGGATATAGTTCAAAAAGCCAATAAAAGCCAATGCAGTCAACTACCAACTGGCCCCACTTCTTAGTCATCCAAAGATTTCGTTACCAGCCAAACAATGGATGATCAACAGCATTTTCATCCCTACGTTATGTTATCTGTGCCAAACGTGGACAATGGACAAATCATATATGCAAAAAATAACTACGTGTGAAATGCGATGTCTCCGAAGAGTCACCAACAATACACGAAGAGTCAGAGTCACAAATGTCAGCATTAGAGACAAGGTTGGAACAAGAGCATGCATGTAACATATTGAAAGACAGAAAATGAAGTGGTTTGGCCATTTAGTAAGAATGCAACCGGATCAGATTGCCTATAAACCTTTTACAGTAGAACATCGGGAAGAAAGGCTAGAGGAAGACCCAGGAAAAAATGGATAGATGGGGTATCTGAATACGGCCAGAAGATCCAGAAAACGTCACTCAAGTCACGCGTGAAGCACAAAACAAATATTTAAAACCACGACACTGGGCTGCAACCCGGTAAAAGTGAAGAAGACAATAGATAGATAGATAGAATACTACTATATTGTCTGACGAAAGCCCGTTACATCAACACTTAGAGACAGCGAGATATTTTTTAAACTGAGAGTATAATTGAGAGCAGATTTTTTGTTTCCTGCTTTTTTAAGTTCATTGACTGTTATCTCCGGCGGAGAGTTTTGGTTGTTCATCTACTTCTAGACTTCGGTCTCGTTACAGCATCTGCTATTTGCATGTACATACTATATTTTTTTAAAGATCTAGCTTATCTGTATGTAGACTACTGGTTACTTACCTCATCATTTGTTGGTTGTCAATGAGTTTAGTAGGCAACTTGAACTTTCAGTAGTTTGTCATTATAATTGAACAGGCAGACATATAACTTAGTTTGTGCATCCTGTACAGCGGTTTAACAGCCACCCTCAGCTTTTATTGGCTGTTTGGGAGTTTAGTAGGCAATGTTAACCTTGAGTAGATTGCCATTGCTCTCATACCAGTCACTATTTTGATCTCATTGTCAAAAGCAATGCTGCCAAATAGACCGCAGTTGGAATTGAAACCAGTATCGCGAAATTAAAACTGCATTCGGTTTCCCTAAGCCACACAGGCCAAGGTGTACACAGCAAAGGAAATCTTTAAGTGTTGCTGGATAAATTGTGTTCACTGTAAACAACCATACTTTTAGTAGAATTAGTAGTAGAAGTTGTCCTTATTGTAGTTGTAGCAGTAGTCATTCTTATAGTAGTAGTAGTAGTAGTAGTAGTAGTAGTAGTAGTAGTAGTAGTAGTAGTAGTAGTAGTAGTAGTAGTAGTAGTAGTAGCAGTATAGTAGTCATAGTTGCAGCGGCAGCAATAGCTTTAGTAGTAGTAGTATAAGTAGAAGTTGTTGTTCTTGCTATTGTGTTGATATTAATATTGATGTTGTTGTTGATGTCAAGGCAGCATCGAAATTAGTAGTGGTGGCTGTTGTGGCGGTGGTAGTCATAGTAGTAGTAGAGCAGTATTTGATAGAATAGTAAGTGTAGTAGCAGTTCTTGTTATTGTTGGAGGAGATAAAAAAGAAGAAGAAGGAAAAGAAGAAGAAGAAGAAAAAGAAGAATAAGATGATGATGATGATGATGATGATATAGATGATGATATAGATGAAAGAGAAAAAGAAGAAGAAGAAGAAAAAGAAAAATAAGAAGAAGAAGAAAAAGAAGAAGATGAAGATAAAAAAGAAGAAGAAGAGGAAGAAAAATATGAAGAAGAACAACAACAACAAAAACAGCAACAATAACAACAACAACAACAACATCAACAACAACAAGGCCAAGCACAAGAAACATAACAAGCTGTTATACACACGACAATGACAGAAATAACGTAGAAAAAAAAAAAAAACAGCAAGAAATAAACAAACAAAAAATTACAATGTTATAAAAATACAAGCAGTGAAAACAACCATGCATTGGTATTGTTTTTTAAAGAAGCAAAATTGCAGTGCTGACTATTCAAATAAAAACAAAATAACATAATTAGTTTGATATGTCCACAGTACGGTCTTCGCCTGCATAAAGCCGCCAGAAAAAAAGATGGGCCAACAGCAGGTTGAACGTGGTTAATCTTTTAGAATTACTTGGTTAATTGGAACATTTAGCAGTTATTTGCAAAGCGGGACAATTGATTATGTTGATTTTACAGTTCACGGGTATGGCAAGTGTGACTAGCAGGACCAGCTTGCATTAACAAAGGTTGAAAGGTTGTCCTCAATTAGGGCATTGTATTTAATGTACACTGAGCTGGTTCTGGTCTCTAGTAGAAAGGAATGTCTTATCCCTTAAAGTCTATCGTGTAAGAATTGTCTGCCAATGTCCTCTGCCACCTGCCAACAAAGTCCAACATGTGTCCGGTAAACCAAACGTAAACTTGCCACTTGTTCGTCTAAGTAAGCAGACTGCTTTAATTATGCTACCGCAACGACTTGATATCTCACAGTACCTTTTGCAAAATCACCAGTTCGTCTTGTCCCTGTCCGATAACATCCGGTAATACGTGCAGCAGGAGAAACCAACCCTGAGCCTCATGAACTCAGGTGGGCCCACTCTCTGAAAATGTCTAGGAGCTCGTGGGTCGAAATTTGTCGACGAGAGATTACTTCTATTGATGATTGGTAGACTCCTGCTGTGCATGATCCCCTGTGGAGTTTCTTCTTTTAGCACTGACACCATCGCACGTATTTAGTGTGCTCTTTCTTAGACGCTCAGCTCTCAATTTGTGTGCATGATCCATCGCTTGGCTAATCTTACCCAAGCTAAGGAATGGTGACACCAATACGTTCTGAGCAAGCCATGTTTGCGAAGTCTTCAGATCAGAAGATCGGAGCTCCTTTTGTGAACCGTTGGGAAATTACCTCCTAGGCCAGAAAGATAAAAGCTAAGGGCTTCTGGTTTATTTTCCTGTTGACGTAAATTCTGTAGTGACTAACTAACTAGTCACAGCGAAATATTCCAGGCAATCCATTGTTCTATGTATTCTTTGTGGTCCTTATTTGTTTTCTATTTCTTTCTTGTTCTTTCTTTTTTCAGAAAACACATTATTGTGAACACATACATTTCAGCTAAGTCTTTGTGATTCACTTTTTACGGGTGACAAGGGATCCTAAAATTGTCCTATATTTTGAACTCATTCTGTAGTAAATAAATATATTCGAGGATGAATTTACCATTTCAAGAACTACACAGCTGCCTCCAACGGTGACTAGAATATGTTTAAATTCACCATCAATAGAAAGTCTTGGATCTAAAGACATGACTACAAACAGCAAACATAAAGGTATAAAACATACTATATAAAGTACAGCAATCATTACAACCATCTTTGCAACTTTCTGGTTACGAGAAGTGGCCGAATCACTTTGAGCAATGTTTGCAGACATATTCCTCCATTTTGTTGCGATGTGTAACTTGACAACCAAAATTACCGTACACGTACTAATAACAATGAATGCGCTGAAGGGAACTATAGCGTTGTTGATAGCATAAGAGAGATATTCCATGTGCTCGCTGCCAGCTATATGGACTATACCAAGAAGTGTTTTGTTTTTCGCTGCGAAGAACTTGAAGTCAAGTCTGTTGGCAATGAACAGTGGAGCTACGCTGGGAAGGAAAAAGGCGAAAATTGCAATGTTGACCCAGGTCACACGTCGTGGCGTCACCCAGTTTTTAACCTGAAACAGATAAATTTTTTTTAATGGAAATCCTACCTTTTTCTGATTTCGCTCAACTGAGTATATGACAAGATCCACCCCCCCCCTTTCTCCCCCCCCCCTCCCCCCCGTAGCCCGGCGGCCTTTAACAAACATTAAATGAACTACACGACGGTAACAAAAAAGGAGAGTATTCCAACCGCTGAGGGTTCATGTGAGCAACTTTTTTTTTTTAAATGTGAGGTGAAATTATTAGGCTAGAAAAATGGTCGCAAATAATGAAAAGTAGTTATGTTAATATATAATATACTAGTAGGAATACTAGAGAGGAGAATTAGAAATGTTAATTATCCATTAATTGTACTGAAAAGAGATCGAATATAGCAATAATATGATATAAAATAAATAAAATGCTCTGACAATAATTAAAATGTAAAATGTGATAATAGTAAAACTGTTTAGATAAAAGTATGTTTGATATTCATACCACATGGACTAGGAACATCTAGGCTGTGGATGAGGCGATTTTCCAAAATGACGCGCTTGGTATGAATGCCTGATATGCTGTGACAGGTGTAACATGTTTACCTCTGTGGTCAGAACTGTTAAAATGGAGAGGGAATGGTTTAAGTGTCTTCTTGTCAATATCGGAGCGGTGTTCACAGAAACAACTATCAGCTAGCTTCCTGCCAGTTTCCCCATAATATGCCATGTTGCATTTTTTTGAAGATTATGGATCCAGCAACGTAATTTGTGCCTATGCCTAAATGCAACACTGGCTATAGCAATCCTTCTTAAGAAAAAGTCTCTATTACTATTTAGTGTGAATATATGTAATTTTGGAGGGGGAAAAGGGGGGGGGGGGGGGCGGCATAATAAAAATTTTTTTCAAATTGAGGGGAAGCGAGCTGATGATCCCCAAACAGACAATTAAATGCGTCACAACTTGAGTGACGAAGCAAGGACGTCAAAAAGAAACCACACAAAAAAAAAATACTGGTAAGAGAGGCCACATGTGCTTGATGGTCTGGGTTCCATCCATGATACTGATAATTGCACAGGTTAGAACGGAATAGAAGAATGTATGGCTAGCGTTCTGACTATCAGGAATGGGCCCTCTATGGACAGAAGAGACGGCATCAATGCCATAATACTAGAGACTAAAGGTGTGAGGCTTTCAGTTTCGGAGAAAATGACTTTTACTGAATGTTTCTTTTAGTATCCAGAAGCCATGAATTGTTAACCCTTAGGCTCGGTATTATGTATATTGCAACCTTTCGGCCTTGATTCCATGATAAATACCGTAAATCTGGGAGAAATATGGCTTTCTGCCTACCCTCGGGAGTGAACCCGGACCACAAGGAGTTCGTCACCCGGTCACCGCACAATCAGGTTTAGCCAACTACACTAGAGAGCCAGGCACTTTTACTGAATAGACTTTATACACTGGATGTACCAAGTGAAGCCGCGAGACTGGAAAACCATACGAGAGCCACCCGTCGCTACAACAGCCAGAACAGAATGGGAGTTGTTAACCTAAAACCCTTGCAGACGTTTTCAGGAGGAGATCGGATGTCCGATGTGCGATGAAGATGATATCTAATATGAACAATGAACAATAGAAGGATATATCTCTGTGTGAAACACAAAGAAAAAATATGACGCTGGTAATGATAATGATGATGAAAAGTATATATTTTATTGTGAGTTAACATGTGGGTCGGATAGTACTGAACAAGTTAACAAACACACATAGCAAACCTTTAATGGGACAGTTATACAAAGGCATCTCTCAATGGCAATAACAGCTGTTATCCAGGCAGATATGCGTGTGAATGTTGCATGAAGTTGGGCCGTGGTGTAGTGCTGCAACTCTACAGGATCAAATGGTAGATCTAGTTCACTGAATGCTGGGGTCACACATATGTTTGTCCATAGAATCGCCACAATACTGCCTAAGTCGGCAACTGCTAGACCTGCCATTAAGAAGGTTTGAAATAATTTAGCTAAAGTAAAGCTTTTCTTCACAATGTGTGTGTTTATTCAGCATCTCATGTGCCCTGTCAACTGGCGTAGGCGCTCATGCGTCTCGCCAGATCACGATCCCTGGTTGCCTTAACAGTTCTCTTGATGATATCCCTCAGTGACATCGTTTCACCCTATGCAGCACTACTTCTCTTGGTCGGCCTCTCCCCTTTTCCACTGATCTTTCCAGTTGTTACGATGTTCTCCAATGTCTCTCTTCTCATTGTGTGGCTAAAGAACAGTGTTTGTCTCTTTCTTAATAATGTGCGAATACGTAAGCACACACATACTCACACAATCAAATATAGAGGTCCTGAAGCTTTTGAAAAACAAATATATAGAGATAATTGAATTATTCAGAATACAATAAAAGACAAAACTCTCTTTGAAAAGCTATACTGAAGGGGAAAGTCGAAGGCAAGAGAGCAAGGTGTAGAAAAGGAGACGTGGAAGGACGACATTAATATTTGGACGAACTTGCTTTGAAAGCATGTACTGTCAAGACAAGAAACAAAGAATAATGGACACCCAATGCAGCCAACCTTTATTGTGGAAAGAGCATCTGATTGATTCTATAAGTCAAATGCGTGGTTTACTCAAGCAATCATCATCATGTATCCGGTTAATTGCAGGACGGCAATGACGTGACTCATATTTTTAGATAGTTCTTCAACACCCTAGCACTTAGCGTGGCAGCGGTGTCTCAGTTCCCTTGTATATTGTATCCTGTCCTCTAATTCACATCACCGTGTTCCTCGTGTTTTTTGATGCATGGATGATTTTTCTGTCAAATATATATCCAACTGCTTGTTACACACAATATTGGGGGTTGTTGGGGGGGGGGAGCAGAAGTCAAAAGACACTTGTAAAGACTGTTGAAATCACAGAGAGTTAGAAAGAAGGGGAAATAAATTGAAATAAAAATAAAAGTAACACACAGGAGGATACAAGGCGAAAGTAATGGAATAAAAAAAGCAGAAAAATGTTAAAGAGTAAGTATAGAAGAGAAAAAAAAATGAGCGAAGTAAGCGACAACAAGAAGAAATAGGTGAGAGAGAATGAATAAAAAGACAGAGAGGCAGACAGAAAGACAGACTGACTGACATACAGACAGACAGACAGAGAGACATACAGACAGACAGGTAACTCCAGCATCAACCAAGCCAGGCATACCCAATAAGCTGACGTTGACTGGATCCTTAAAACCTTGCTTTACAAAACAAATGATGTTCACAATATTTGTTCCCACGCCAAAGACCCCAATAGTTTGACACAGGCCAGTAAATATAATATATACACATATTTGAGTAAAAACGTTTGCATATTTGGTACCACAGTCTTCGCATCCATTGGAAACAGTGTCGATTTGAATTACCTCCACGGTGGAATTTGTAGTTCTAAACATAGTTAAGTGAGCGATTCCTTCATAATAAAATTAAAAAGGAATATTGTATCGCAGATTCGAAGAAAAGTAAACCGTTTTTTTTTTTTTTTTTTTTCTGTTTGCCCCCTCCAGAATAGCAGTTTGTAAGAGTCAAATAGGTATACATTTTTTTAAAACCTCATTTAACCATATAGCTATTTAGCAAAATTACGTCGGACACCACAAACTTCTTATGAAGTAACCTCTACTCCCGGGTGTAAGTGTCTGAACAGGTTTCATCATAGAAATGTACAAAAGACGGATTGAATTATTTACTCGCATTTGGGAAAAAACAGTTAGACATTTTCTGTAATGTAAAGGATCATTGTCCATGCTTTCGGACATACACTAACCCTAACCCTAACCCTAACCCTAACCCTAACACTAACCCTAACCCTAACACTAACCCTAACCCTAACACTAACACTAACCCTAACACTAACCCTAACCCTAACCCTAACCCTAACCCTAACCCTAACCCTAACCCTAACACTAACCCTAACACTAACCCTAACACTAACCCTAACCCTAACCATAACCCTAACCCTAACCCTAACACTAACCCTAACACTAACCCTAACCCTAACACTAACCCTAACCCTAACCCTAACACTAACCCTAACACTAACCCTAACACTAACCCTAACACTAACCCTAACACTAACCCTAACACTAACCCTAACACTAACCCTAACACTAACCCTAACCCTAACCCTAACCCTAACCCTAACCCTAACCCTAACACTAACCCTAACCCTAACCCTAAGAGTTAGAATTATAAAGTATATGTCAGTTTGTACTTGGTGGGTGATGTGGTTAGCATCACGCCGACCACCTTTAATTCCAGTAACGTTATCTAATACCCATTTAAGGCTGGCTCAACCAGAGAACCAAGGTTACTGTTTAAATATGCCAGGCTCCGTTGGGACCTAAACCCACGACCTTCCTACACGAGTGTCTAACCGCTTAAACAACGGTGTCTTCTTTTTCAGTGATGGTGTGGATATATTATATTTCTTACGTAGGCATAATTTAAAATCATAATCTGCACATGCTTTGTCAACTGCACTAGCTGTAGAACAAGACCTGCTCTTGCAAAATCCTAGTTGTCTTTACTTTCCCCCGAAAGTGCGAAAAACATTTAAGATGTCCCGTTTAAACTTCAAAGGAGTTTTCTCGCTGTCATAACTTTAAGAACCTTTCATGGCACACAGATTACTAGCTAAGTCGACTTAAAAGCCATGTAGTCATTGTATCTTCGATCAGTATTACCATTTCATAGAGAGATGCGAACTAAAAGCCACCAGACCCGTCGACATGTGACTTCCCCTATATTCGACCTTATTTCGCTACAAAATACAAGTATATAAAAAATCATCGTTTATATCTTTAAGTGTGGACTAAAATTAAAAGTGATGTTCACAAATTCGAGATTTTTATTAATGTTGATAGTACGTAGGTTCCTAGCATCCTAAGTTACATTTTAGGATATCTTCACGGGTGCCTCATATAAAAGCCATTGACATTTTTATATCACACAAATATTTATAGATTTCGAACCGCACACAAAGGCTAAGAGAAAACCGGCTTAGTAATTGATTAGCCGAGTGAATGTTGCTTATTATAAATAATAATTCGAAGGAATAGACATTTCGTTGAAGATAATATATATAATTTACGAAGTGTTTCCTAAATATAATTTAAGTTCACGTACACCAAACTAACATATAATTTTACTTAGATATCACATTACTAGACGAAAGTATAATTCGCTGGTAGACTAATTACAGCAGCAATTTCCAACAATATTTTTTAACACCACCGTAAGAACTAAACACGGTACAGTCGTTGATAGTAGTAATAATTTCCTAATTGCTATGTGTATACATACAGTTTTGAAGCGATGGTACAAACATGATGCTATATATTGGTAATTATTGAACCTAAACTGCTAGTCTCAATACACAGGCCCACTAGTATGAATCACTGACCAGTGAGTTTACATTTATTGAATTCGACATCCTACGCTAAGTATCATACACACAATCCTTATTCGCACACACACATATACACAAACGTACCATTGCACATTTACACCTCACGCGCACATGCACAAATATGACTATGTATAGAGAAAGTTGGGCGAAAAAGCAAGGTCAACATGCATAGAACAAAAGTGAAAGAATGAACAACGAGATATACAGGCAGTCAGACAGACAGGCAGACAAACAGACACATTGATGGACAGACAGACACCTAGATAGATAGATAGATAGATAGATAGATAGATAGATAGATAGATAGATAGATAGATAGATAGATAGATAGATAGATAGATAGATAGATAGATAGATAGATAGATAGATAGATAGATAGATAGATAGATAGATAGATAGATAGATAGATAGATAGATAGATAGATAGATAGATAGATAGATAGATAGATAGATAGATAGATAGATAGATAGATAGATAGACAGACAGACAGACAGACAGACAGACAGACAGACAGACAGATAGATAGATAGATAGATAGATAGATAGATAGATAGATAGATAGATAGATAGATAGATAGATAGATAGATAGATAGATAGATAGATAGATAGATAGATAGATAGATAGATAGATAGATAGATAGATAGATAGATAGATAGATAGATAGATAGATAGATAGATAGATAGATAGATAGATAGATAGACAAGACAGGCATATTCGATAGATAAAATGATAGATTAGATAAATAGATAGCTGGCTTGTTAAAAGCAGAATTTAAATGAGTAATGGAGTGAGCTATATCACACGTTGGTTTTACACACACATATATATATATATATATATATATATATATATATATATATATATATATATATATATATATATATATAAGTATATATAGATTTATATAATTATTTTTGTTTATTACATACGTATAGCAGTAAATATGTGTATATGTTACATACACAGACATACATGCGTGTTGTATGTATGTGTGTTTTCTTGTCTATATATGTAAAATATATCTGTGTTTATTTATATTAAATCTTGTGGAAAGAATGATTGTGTGAAACATTTAGAAATAATTTAACCATAGGAAAAGTTAAGCTTAGATGAAACTGATTTACGAATTATAAAGAACCTTTATTGGCAGCAAACAGCAGCTATTAGAAATAATAAACATTTGGGAATATTTCAGAGCATTAAGATGAGAGTAAGACAAGGACGCCTACTATGACCTAATTTGTTTTCAGTATGCATTATCATCATCATTAATCACTTCTGACGTTAAGCATGGTGGGGATGAATATTTGGCGATTTGGTGCACGTTGACTGCCACTGGCTAATGTCATGCCGTAAAGGGGTAACGTATTTTTAACGTTATCGATCCATGTTTTCCGCGGCCGTCCCTTGCTCTTATAGCTGATCTTCTAAGATGTAGTGCTTGTGATGGTATTTGATCTTGGTGCTTTCTAACGAGATGGCCAAACCACTTGATGTTCTGTTTCCCGATGAATCTAGTACAAGGTGTCGTTCCTACAATTCGTCTGAGAGTTTCATTATTCACTCGGATGGTTAGGTTGGTAGCTTTTCTCAGGCACCTCATCTCGCGTATATGGGTTTTAGATAGAGTCATGTTTGGCACTAGTCGCTTAATGTTGGAATGAATATGTTGTTAATAATCTGTCTCTTTGCACTCATAGTTATGCTTGGATGTCCTAATAATGGTGAAAATTGGTATATAAGTGCACTCGCTTTCTGACATATGCAATGCATTTATAATCAGATCTATCATGGGCTTGCCACGAAATGCGGTTGATGCACATAACTTAAACAATCTGTGTTTTGCTGATAACATCGTCTTGTTAACGACAACTCAGAAAGAACTACTGGGATTGATAGATGCGGTAGTGGTAGATCGTAATAAAATGGGCCCCAGTTTAAAAAATGAAAACACATAAGTAATTGTGATTTCCAAGAAAAGAATACCGCCTAAATGTATAATAAAAGTCAATGGCGTTTTTTTTTCCGGACAAGTACAGAAATTAAAGTAACTAAGTACTTGGATATGTGTGTATGTGTTAGCGTTTGCGTGTCTGCAGGTGTGTGTCTGCGTGTATCTGTGTGTGTGTGTGTGTGTGCTTATGTGTATGTATGTATGCTTATGCGTCTGCATATGAGTGTCTGTGTGTGT
The DNA here is from genome assembly GCA_905116865.2 of Candidula unifasciata. NCBI lineage: Eukaryota > Metazoa > Mollusca > Gastropoda > Stylommatophora > Geomitridae > Candidula > Candidula unifasciata. The sequence goes on from CAJHNH020001122.1 coordinate 50,580, forward strand.
GTATGTGTTTGCGCGAGCATTATCGTGTGTGTGTGAGTGTGTCTCGCGATTGTGTGTCTGTGTACGTGTATCTGTGTGTGTTTATGTGTGTGTGTGTGTGTCTGCGTTTGTGTGTGTTTGTGCATGTATGTGTATGTGTTCGCGTGTGTGCGTCTGCGGGTTTTTGTATATGTGTGTCTGCATGTGTGTGTCTGTGTGTGTATCTGTGTGTGTGTGTGTGTTTGTGTCTGTGCGCGTATGTGTGTGTATCTGTGTGTATCTGCATGTTTGTATCTGTATGTATGTATGTGAATGGATCGTGCGTGTATGCGTGGGTAGGTAGGTATTATATGGGCGAATAGTAGTGTGTTTATATGTGTGTGTGTGAGACGGTATGTGGGTGTGTATATATGTGTGTTTGAATGAGTGGTTGGGCGTGTGTGTGTGTGTGTATGTGTGTGCGTGCGCTAGTTTGTGCTTGCCTTATACCACCCATGCCTATGTGAGTGTTTTTCTTTGATATTCAGAATATGCACATTATTCTATATGAATATAACCTGCTTATTGATAAAATACAACTGCAGTGTGAAGGACGGGTGCTTGGAAGGGCAGAATGTAAAGCGAGGCTGCGTGCCCAAGTTGTGACCCCTTTGAAAATATAATTCGTTCGTTCGTTCGATAGCATCCTATGGAGGATGTGTCACGGCGACAATGAATAGAATGGGAAAGTACAAAACTGCATTTTACAAAATGAAGAACATTTTATGCAATAAATCGTTGTCATTGGAGATTTTGGAAAACATTATCGCATGCTATACAGAGCCAATTTTAACATACGGCTGTGAAGCATGGACGATAAATAACCAAGCCAAACAATATCCTGTGGCCGCATAGATTTGGTTTTACAGAAGAATTATTAGAATTCCTTGGGCAACTAAGAAGTGCAACCGAGATGTTTTAAAAGAGCCGAATGTTTGATGACATACTATCACAAACATAAGCAAGAGACAGTCGTCATTGTTTGGTAATGGTATGAGAAGAAAGAAAATTAACATCTTGTGACCACTGGAGAGATTTGTCCAAAGGGAGACGTAGGAAGACAGCGTGAGAAGATTCTTGACCGTGTTTTGTCATTGCATGGAGTGGTGTCAACAAACGAACTGATATACGTGGTTGCAGATAGCAAATTGGGGAGACGGCAATGATGATAATATTTATCATGCATATTTACATCTATTAGCCTATATAAATATATTTGTATATGTATATATATATATATATATATATATATATATATATATATATATATATATATATATACAGAGAGAGAGAGAGAGAGAGAGAGAGAGAGAGAGAGAGAGAGAGAGAAAGATGTAAATAATTGTTTCATTTACATATGTAACCTCGCACACATATATGCATGTAAGTATGTATGTGTGTGTGTGATTGTATATATATATATATATATATATATATATATATATATATATATATATATATATATATATATATATATATATATATATATATATATATATATATATATATATATATATATATATATATATATATATATATATATATATATATATATATATATATATATATATATGTATATTAGTTATGTAATGTATTCATCTAGGGGCATGTGTTGTTTACATTGCTTTCAGACGAACAGTGAGTTGAAACGACACAGCATGAACGAATATGGAGTTCTTTGCTTTTATTCGTTGAATCGCCAGTTATCGCAAACATACATTCATACTTCCTCGTGCTCGACTTGCTTGGCTGAATCTAGCGACCTGGTCGGACTTCCCACACACTACAGGAATTTATCAGCGCCTCTCGAACCATCCATCTATACTTCATGGACTCTGATATCTGACATTACGACGTATGGAAAAACATTCAGTCCTCCTATTGAAATATAACGTTCACTTGACAAATCATTTATTCTTCTCAGGCGTTCATTCACGCGTCCTCTCTCAGTCAGGGCCGAACTTCAACTGTCTTACTTCAGTCTCTCGGTTCACGTCTTCCGTTCACGTCTCATGCTTTTCTTGTGTCTCTCACTTCGTTTACCATGAGACACACGAGACTCACTTCTCCCGTTTTTCTCTTCTCTCACGGGTCTTCCGACCTTTTTCTCCCCATCGGGAACTCTCTGGGGTTTCCCCGGGAATTCACAACATTACAAGTTAGTTAGTTAGTTAGTTGGGTTATCATCATTGCACTCCTGACATGTCCATAGGTGCTCAGATCCTCCCCTCAGTATGAACCCCAACGTCCGATGGCTAATAGTACCAGTTATATGTTGATTAACAAGTCTTCTGACGTGTCCGGTGTGCGTCTCGTTTTTTGCTGTGCCGATCTTAATTCCCAAGTCTGCCATTCTGGCGAGTGATGTGGATTCCCTGCCACCAAAGTCCTCTATCCTTCCCATTTCTCTGAGGGCATTGATAATATCAGCATGATCCATAGGCCGACCGTCGGTAGTGATAGCGGATCCAGCCAACCTGTCAGCTCTTTCATTTCCATCGACGCCTGCGTGTCCCGGAACAAAAATAAAGGTGACTCCTCGCACAGTGGACTTCTGAATTGATTCAAGCCATTGTCTTCGCACTGAACCTGCCTGAACCCTCCGGATCATACTCATTGAATCACTGAGTATACATATGCGGGTGTATTTTTGTGTTTCAAGCCAGGCAAACGCTTGCGTCACTGCCATCACCTCCATCGTCATGCTGCTGGTTGTCATGGAGAAGGCACCGTTGGCTTCTTTGACTGTTCTGCCCGCCGAGCTTGCTGTAAATGCCCATGCGCTTCTTCTTTGGCGTATAACGGATCCGTCTGTATAGATTAGTGCATCTGCTTCGTCTGAATTTTCACCGATGAGAGCGTTGACCTCTGCATTAACAGCAACAGGATTCTCTTCTCTACATCGCCTGTTGAGTGTGACAATACAGGAAAATGTACAAATAAATGCCTGAGGCACAGGTATCCATTCTTCACCAGGTATGATGTCGGTTAGGCTGCATATTTGCCTAATAACATCTTCTGCCCGACCTAGCCACGATTTTCCCCTCTTCAGTCTGTCGCCCTTTTCACTAAAAAGCGCTTGATGCAGTGGTTGTTTCTTATCAGCACATATTTTGAGGTATGCCCGAGCCCTCCACATCCTGATCCTTTGGTTCATTGTTGGGAAGTCTAGTAGATACCTCATTGCTCCACAGGATGTGTCTTTTGTACATCCCAAAATAATACGCATGGCTTCATTTTGCACCTTTTCGAGTCGTTCAATCTGGGTAGCACTGACAGTGAGGATGGCCAGAGCGTATTAAATGGGGGAAAGGACCAGACCGTAGAACAGAAGTACTAGTAGTCTTTGCTCGATATTGGAAGCAGCCATGATCCTCATTGCAGATAGACCTTTGCGTGCTTTTGTTATTACATGGTCAACAATATATATATATATATATATATATATATATATATATATATATATATATATATATATGCGTGAATGTATTTATGCGAGCATAAGTGTATGTATATATTGATGTGCCTTCCTTTTTCTTGGAAATACTAGTTGCCGAATGGAGTCGTGACTAAACAGTGATTAGACTCTTGCCTGCCAGCCTGAAGTACCTGTCTTTCAGTCCATATCAGGGTATATTTGTACGTACACATAGGACCGACTTGGCCTGAAACGGGAATCAGGACTTGCTCTGTGAAGTGAAGATGGCAGATGTTAAATGGAGTCCACAATCCATTTGGCGATTATTATTAGAAAACCACATATTGTTACCATCATAGTTTTAATGGGTCTATGGCTTGAAATTGAACGATTTACTTATTGTTGTTTGCTCTCATGCACATATGAGAAAAATACTATAGCATGTTAAGATTGAGAATACCCAGTCATTTATTTACTGATTACATAGAGTTCTACAATTTTATATTCTGTTATGTAAGCAAATTACTCCTTAAGAATGTCTGCTACTGACTCTGGTAGTGCACAGTGTTAACTAATTCAGTACCAAACAACGCATCATGCGTCAATTGATCCACCCTATCCATTGATGAGTAAGTATTCTTGGAGCTGCTACCTAAATGTGAACCAACCATCATGAGCTTAAACAATCTCAGTCTGGACTGCAGACCAACACGGTATATCGCAGACACCCAGTTTAACCTCTAAAGAAGTTGTAATTAGGGCGCCAGTAACGACTGCATCAGCCATATGTAATCTGCAGTTTAATGTGGGCATGATAACCGTGATTCCCACCTGACATGCAATGTTATGTTTTCCATTATTGCAGCTTGTGTCTTATGTATTTGTTATAATATTCACACTCGTTCTATTTGTTACTATCATTCATCACACCCCCTCTTATTCGTTACTATCATTCTTTTAAATAACATGATCCAACCGCATCTACACAACGTGAGAGGCGGTCAGCCTTACAACATCAGAATTTGTTGAGATTGGGCAATGTATGGTAGGTCCTGTGCCACAGAGCTGTTACGGGGTTGCTTCAGTCAACTGGAAAGCTCCTCGCTAACAGCGATCTGGTGAACTTGCGGTAGCCTTGCCAACCTGCACATTATGGCATAATATCGCTACAGAGAATGTAGATATGTTCAAACGGACTGATCAAACGATATTAAAGTATATCAGAGAAACTCGACAGCAGCACGACATGTCTGTGAATGAGAACTCTTGACGAGCAAAATAGTGAAGTAAAGGACTAAGTTCCACACCTTCAGGGTACCATCACAGCTGGCCTTCTCGATCATTCATTCCTCGCCGATTCAGATCCACATGCTCTAGTCATTCTCCATTCATCTTCACAGCTTCATTTTCCATCCTTTCTCTCTGGGGCCCAGTCACCGAATGCCCGCCTGATTCTCAATCCCCCAGATCTCCTCATTCACACGTGACTCACTCTTTCCTGTCGTTTCACCATATCTCCGTAAAACCCATGCTCTCAGGGACTTCCCCAATTATGCCAATCATCCCCTGACATTATCCCTATTTATAACATCATTACAGGCATACAGGGCTAGACATAATTTTACAGACAAATCGGCACTCGGTGGCTGATGTGGTCAACATCACACCAGCCGCCTTTACTTCCCAGCACGTTGCCTGGTGCGGATTTAAGACTGGGTCGACTTGAGCGTCAAGATCTTTTTTAGATATAATTTCCAGATTCGTCATGACCATAACCGGCGGCGTTCGGATCCGAAGGGGAGCGTCTAGCCGGTACACCACAGCGGCTCTCGAAGAGCAAGAAGCGGAAGCTTATAGCTCCCCCAAAACTGATACGAAAAAACCGGAAGTGAAGTAAAAAATGAAGAATATGATGATGACAGATTACTTGAACTCGTGTAGATGAAAACTATGAATAGCTGAAAATAACAAAAGAAATAAAAGTAAAACGTTCAGGTACAGACAGATTATTGAAGAGGTTTGAAGAGTCCTGGAATTCCTCCACTAGCAATCCATACTGGATAGTATACTTGCTGCCGTTGACTCCCTCACTGTGCGGATTCATCCAAATGATAACGGTCAAAAACTAGTCCAGTTCACGTCTTGGTTAGCGCAAATTAATCCTAACCAAGTCATGAATTGAACAGAGGTTTTACTCCGTTTGTCAAAGTGACAACTGACTAAAGCAGCTGTGAAAGTTTCCGATGGCGTGTAGAACATCACAACTTCTGGTCAACATTATTCTCCAGACAACAAAGATACACTAAAAGCAGTGTGCAAGGTACATAAGTACAGCTGGTAGCATCCAAGTCTGCTGAAAGTAAGTTATGTGTTCAAACACGCCTTATATTTAAAAACATGTTTTTTGCACGCCAGTGGCGAATCGTCCATAGTATGAAAGATTCGTTTGGGAAGTCTACACTCGCGGCGTCCGTATCTTAGACGTTGTGAGTCTGACTCGTAACTCCAACGGCTGCGTGAATTTATATCATGGTACGGGACGTCGATGATCGACCCAGTCTAAAATGGGTACCAGGATGGCTGTCCTGTGGAAGTAAAGGCAACCGACTTAATACTGATCACATTACCCACCCAGTGCCGATTGGTCTGTAAAAATATGGGACGCTCTTCCCATGTGCACGATGCGCCTAAGGCGTGAAAAGGGATCTTTACTTTTTACTTACTCTACGCACGATGTGGAATACAGTCAAAATTAGGTCGTCATCTTTACTTGCCATGAGTTGATACTGCCTGATATATATTTTTAGGCTGGGTTGAACTGGGAACCAAGGTTATGTATGGTGAGCAGGAAATCTGACTCAATGCGGATTTTAACCACAGACCTTCTGACAAGTAGGCGGAGCGTCTAGCCGCTACACAACCGGTACTTACAGTTTTTATGCTGGTACAGTTTTAAATGAGTATATAAAAATGTTACAGAAAAACACATCTTATACCTATCTCAATATTAATATATTATTAGGGGCTTTTGAGCTGAAATGCTATAGAAAGATCATTAAGGAAGATTGGCTAATAAACAGCATCCTTTCTCGGAAGCTGAAATATTTTGGTCCTATCAATAGCCACGACGGATTAGAAAGAATTATAGCAGAAGGCATGGTACCAGGCACAGGCGCAAGGACCGACCGACACGAAGATGGGCACAGGATATAAGTGACTCCTTGAGTTTGAAAGTACATCAGGCGGGAGAGCTGCCGAGAGACCGAGTTTTTTTCACGCAGACCGTAATCAGAGCGTCGTTCTGCAAAGGACCTGCTACATGATGGTGATATTACTCCATGTTGGTGTTATTACAGTTTTCCCAATTAGAACGTCATTTAATGTTAAACTATTTAATTCTATTTAAAGCGAAATAAAAGTGCAGAAAGAAACTGCTACTGAAAGGAAAATTATAAAAAAAAAGAAATATTAATCTAGACTATCAAAATCATTGTAATGTGATGTGTGACATTGTTAAAATTTCACACACAAACACAGTTCTTTTGCACCTGGTTTTCGATAGCTGTTAAGCTTACTGGTTTTCTGACAACTAAGGAAAGTTTGCCATCAGATAACCATGCATGTTTTTTTTTTTTTTTTTTACATGCATTGATATTATTATTGTATTATCTCAGGAAGGACAAACTCTCAAATAGTAGCCAGACGGATTAATAGCGGGACTCCACTAGAAACCTCAGCGGAAAGCTGATACATTGTCTTTTGCGCTCGGCAGGTAGCCGGTAAATTCTAAGATCAAACTGAGATCGATGTGACAGTCCAGACATCCAAGGTCGCACTGTGACCGGTCACTTTTATTGAAAATGTCATTTGAATGTATTCGTCAGGATGTACGAGCGGTTGGTTGTGTAGGCGTATTTGGGTGAGTCTGCACAAGAGTTCGATTATTGCACATTTTATCATTGATCAAGTTGTCAACCAATACACCAATTACTTATTTCCATAGTCTTCAGCGTTAATTGCGTTTGGAAGCCTTGGAGTTCATCATGTTCTGTCACACTTTGCTGGTGGCATTATAATGTATCTGATGCCGCATTTGTTACATTAACGACGCCCTTTTTAATCGTTGGTACGCAAATCACAATGAAGCCGCCGCCCGTCTCACCTCTCTCGCCAACTTTCGTCTCTTTTGCGCCTTTTTAGTCCTTTTGTGTCTTATTTTAAGGAATGTTTAGTGATTCTCTGCTGGCATCTTAGCAGGATATGTCCAAGGTAGCGCCAGCTTCTGTCTTATAACATTTGTTACTAGTGGTCGCCCAGACATTTCTCTTATTTATTCACTAATTTTGAATGCATCCCATCTTATTTTCAACAGTTTCCTCAGATATTTGTTTTTAAATGCATTGCACTTCCTTTCTAAGCCTTCACATGTTCTCCAACTGTCACTGACATATGTTTGAGCTATTGAAAGCTGCGGATTCCTAACCGATATGTGTCATAATTTTACTATACATAAATGAATGGTTGCGTCTGATCGAATAAATTTATGGTGGTCAAAACTGTAAAATTTAAGGAAGGCAGGCCTTAATACCTATATCTGCAGTGTGCTCACGGAAATAGTCTACTAGCTTGCTACGAGTTAGTTTGTTAGCTAGTTAGTTGGGTTATCATTATTGCACTATAAACATGTTCATAGGTGCTCAGATCTCCCCTCTGTTTGAATCCCAGCGTCCGTGCGGCTAATAGTACCAGTGAAGTAGTATGTTGTTAGTTGTATGTTGATTAATAATTTTTTGATGTGCCTTGTGTGCGTCTCGTTTTTTTTTTTTTTTTTCTACTTCGAATTTAACTCCTAAGTCTATCATTCTGGCGAGTGATGTGGATTCACTGCATCCAAAGACCTCTGCCCTTTCCATTTCTTGAAGGACATTGATATAAGGATCCATAGGTTGACAGTCGGTAGTCAATTCGGATCCAGCCCACCTGTCAGCTCTTTCATTTCCAACGATGCTTACGTGTCCTGAAACAAAAATACAAGTGTCTAAACGCACAGTGGACTCCTGTAATGATTCAAGCCACTATATTCGCATCTGCCTGAACCTTCGAGGTCATACTCATTGAAAAACTGAGTACACATGCGCTGGTATAGTTTTGTGTATCGAGCCAAGCGAACGCTTGCGTTACTGCTATTACCCCCATCGTAATTCTGCTGGTTCTCAAGAAGAAGGCACCGTTGGCTTCTATGTTCTGTCCGCTAAGTGTGCATAGAACGCCCAAGCGCTTTTGTTGGCGTATAACGGATCCGTTTGTGTAGATCAGTACATCTGCTTGGGCTGAATTTTTACTGAGCGTTGACCTGTGCATTGAGAGCAACATGATTCTCTCCCTGCATCGCCTGCCACGTGTGGCAATGCAGGAAAATACAAAAGTAAACAAATGAGGCGCGGATACCCACTCTGCACCACGGGTGATGTCGGTTAGGTTGCATACTTGCTTGATAAAATCTGCGTCCGACCTAGCCATGATGTTGCCCTCTTTAACCTGTCACGCTGTTCATTTAAAAGCGCTTGATGCAGTGGGTGTTTCTTATTAGCGCATATTTTATGGTATAGCCGAGCCGTCCAAATCTTGATTCTTTGGTTCATGATGGGAAATTCAAGGGGATATTTTACTGCTACACAGTCGTGTCTCTTGTACATCCTAAAATAATGCGCATGGCTTTTCAAGTCGCTTATTCTGTGTAGCACTGACAATGAAGATGGCCAGAGCATGTTCAATGGGAAAAAGGACCAGCCCGTAGAACAGAAGTATTATCAGTCTTTGCTCGATACTGAGATCAGCCATAATTCGTACTGCAGATATAACTTTGCGTGCTACTTGTTTCCACAGTATACGTCATTTTTATTTAACCCCCCCCCCCCCCCACCTTCCAAAATCCATTTTCAAGATGAAGCTATAAATTAGGTTGCCCTATTCACAAGTAAATGCTTCTCTAATGTGAAATAAACCCTTCGAGAAACATATCAATGGTTTCAGAGTACAAATGAAGATGTTCTACATCCTGTTCTGAAAGAATTTGGTAGTACCGACAATAAATCCTTTGTGGATCAAAGACAGCCTGCTTCTGACAAGTAGGTTCTTAAGATTAATGTCTCGCCGGCAGACCAGTCTAGAGTTGTCACTGAATATCTTACGAGTGTTAGGATCAGAGGCAAGAATACTAAGATTTCCGAGTGGCCTTTAGATGTTGAACGCATATTGAAAACAGTGTTAGTGTGTTAGATTTACACTAAATTACTTTATTCAATCAGTCGTACCTCTCGTTTCTGAAAAACAAAAACGCAGCAAACAATAAACTATTAACGATCTTTGTCTGATGGTTAGTTAGGATGGGCAGTATAAAGTAATATCTTTTTTTATTTTCCTCATCGAACAGTGAAGATGGAAATGATAAATGATGTACAAGTCAAATCTGACGAGTTTCTATTGCTAATACAGAATGTACATGGCATTCAGACAAACATAACAGCTTCACTAATCAGTTAAAATAACATGGTCTGCATAGAAACAGTGAATTTTATAGAACAATGTTGCGGGGGAAAAAGTATGGTGAACAATAAAATAATAAACGTTTGCGTACTGGGCATGGGAGTTGTGCTGTTGATTGGAGCACCAGTAGCCGTAGGAGACAGAGGGTTAGTTTCAGAAAGTGAACTTTTTAGATGTGTCTCGTTGTGGACGCCCTGCCAAAGCTACACGTCCACAAACTTCAACATCCCGAGTGCTTTAGGTTCAGTGCTGCAGATAATATCCGCTTCCTTTCATCTGGGTGTTTGGCCCTCTGTTCGTAGGTTTGAATGGATAGTATCGTCCCACGATTTCCAGATCTGCCTCATGGTCTTTGACCACTAAACTCCAGTATGTACCTAGTTTCTGTATCTATTGTTATCTGATAATTCTGTCCATGTGCCCCAGCTTTTTTTTCAGTCTATTAGCCCTTGTGGTGCCTTTTTATCAATGGTGATTTCAAGAACTTATGATTTGCATTGTAGCTTCTGACTCTACATTTCCTGCTGTCTGCATCTCCGATAGGTCCAAAGATTTATTGTGTGACTCTTTTTTCAAGGTTTGGCTGCGATGAAGAAAAAATCGCGACAGATCATCAGTCTGAATGATTTTATTGCACTTTCCCTAACCTTAAACATGTCAGAATTCAGGTGGAATAATCAACAAATGGATTAGACTGCACTTCTTTATCCAGCATACACCACCCATCTTAAATCCCTGATTTCACCTTGGTCCAATTAATGTTATTCATCGGGCAAGATCTGATGAGATACTATTCAGACTGTGAAGAAACTGCTACGTGATTATGATAAACCTGATACAAGAAAGGAGTACACGCCTTTGTTTAAAGTTAGAGTCAGGTCATATAAAATATTTTCCTATAAACTAATGCAAGTAATCCACAAGCGTTTACGCGAAGGAGCACGGACTGAGCTGATATCATCAACACTGTACCGTCTAGACCAGCTGATAATGGTGAATATCTTATGCTAACACGATTACGTGACCTGAGAGTAAAGCCTAATGAAGTAAGCCTAAGAGTTTGTTTTTCAGGTCAAGCCAGCAAACACTATAATCATCTTATCATGAGAGCAATCAGTAAAAGAACTGCGGACTTGCTGAGTACGAATCAGATTGTCCAATGTGCAGTGACTTCAGCTGTGATAACATTAAATAACATCATATAAATGGACGAAGTTTAAATGTAAAATTATGCTGTGTAAAAGACTTAGAGTTACATTGTAAGTGTAGCTAAACAATGTGCGAAAACAGTTGTGTAGGCATAACTGAGGTACATTATTCTTTGTACGCACATTTGCCCGTCTTGGCTGTCGGTGAATCATGGGTACCTAAATATGATACTATAAAAAAAGATGTAGGCAACATGAATGTGGTTTTCAAACACATACATACATATACACATATATATCATAACAAACCAGTATCTAAGTACTGTATTGGAGTATTTTTTTTTTTCAGTGACGTTTGGTTTGCCGTATCTGCAAAAGGAGAATTACGGTAGCTTAGCGGCTACAAACTTTCACGTCAGCCCGAAGATCATTTGTTAAAGTGATCTAATCTACAAGGTTAACCAGGCCTAAAAAATGAACCGGGCAATTTCTTGCGAAAAAATATTTGGAAATGCTCGATGACGACCACAACGCCCATAGCGTACCCAGTTGTCTTGATGAAAATTGGTCTATGAGCATAGTATCCATTCACTACTGGATTGAGAAGGGTGATTAATTTAAGTACACACATTAGGACAAAAAATAATAACTTTGTGATCATGTTTAAGTAAATTAAGTAAAGATCTCTTCTCACGCCTTTAGGCACATCGGGCAAGTGGGAAAAACACCCATATTTTTACAGACCAAACTAGGTGGGTTACGTGTTTAGTATTACGCCGCCGTATTTACTTTCCCAGAATATACATACTAGTGCCCATTTTAGGCTGGGTTAGACCTTCGATGCCTCACACCATGATACAAATTTACGCATAAGAAATGGGTTTTGAGTAAGTTACGTTGTAGTTATGAGTCAGCCTCGCAACGCCTAAGCCACAGACGCCGCTTGTGATCATGTTTAGTAGAAGACAAACACAGGCATCTTACATGATCTAAACGTCGAGGAGAATTGGATTATAAAGATCATACTGCCCTGAAATCTGAGGTATTTAGGCAAGGAGAGAATAATGATGGAGGATGCAGTTTACAATATTTCCTAGCAGGGAATTAGGATTTTGAGGACACGAACAATAGGTTGCACAATAACGTGATTGGGTTATGGTTATTTATTTTGTGGCTAGTGTGATATTGAAACATTATAACAGATGCGTTTCTGCATTGTAGCCGGTATTTAACAGTTGCAGTTCCTACTTTGCGCTATTGACAGCGTGCGTCATTTACCCTGCTGTCAGTGTAAATTTGACTGAATGAATATAATTCTTGTGGATCAAACAGATGGCTTGTGTCGTTATTAAAATGTATATGTCTCGCTACTCCAGGGTGAACTCCTATATCCACCAACCTGAACAAGGATATTAGGTCCTGCATGTTGTCGTGATCTTCGTCGCGATATGCATCTTACATGTCTTCAGTGGCCTCACTTATGTCTAGTGCTGGGCCAGTTGTAGCCACCGCCTTGGCCGCCAGATAATCTGCACGCTCATTGCCTTGATAATGCTTGTTATTCATGATGTAAAATGTAACACCAGATACCATCTGAGAATTTACATGTGATTTATGACTGTTACTAAACGTTCTCACTTACTTCTTACGTAGACAGGACTACAGACTGCATCAGGATGTTAAATCTTTGGGGTTTTAAAGGGGGAAAAACACATCATATGCGGAGGCTGTATTTTTTGAAAATAGAGACTTTAAACGAATCTATGGACCCATTACAGATGCAAAAGCATAGACTCGTATTGAGACGCGACAACAAAACTCACAATCCACCAAATATTTACAACAACCATAATTACTTTTATCATGATGGTCAAAAAGAGAACTTAAATACTGCAAATGAAAAGATAATTATTGAAAAAAAGAACGAAAGAAAGTGACAATTGAAATACTGTGACCACATTAAAAGACATAATACACTTTTAAAAACAATACTGGAGAGATAGGTTGAAGATAGGAGAGCAAGAGGTAGGCAAAAATACACGTGAGAGGACAACATCAATAGATGGACTGGCAGCGGTCTGAGAGAGTGTACTACCAGGACAAGAGACAGAGAGTGTTGAAGATCCATTGCAGCCTGACTTTACTGTGAAGGCGGCACCTCATCAAAAAGAGAACCTGACAGACGACAGGGAGGCAAGCAGTATGCATATAAGGTAGCTGAAAGGGTGTAGAAAACGGCTCAGTGCAAGAAGACGGTGGGGAGATAATAAAGTGTGTAATTGTCAAAGGACACGTGGTAATTGGACATCAGTCCAAGATAGGTAATAAGGCGAATCTTATAAAAGCTTCTCAACTGATTCCCACCAAAGGTGTGTCAGCTCTGCTCAAAGATGTCTTTTGTTACTGCGGCTTTTGACTGGCTGTCATCTGCATTAGTCTCAACACGAGAGAAAGAATCACTATTAAACTTCGCTCTGCATTTAAGGCAGTTTCCCGACATTTATGTTCAAAGTGTATACAGGTCAGTTAACTGTGCCACATTTGACTACGGACTATCTTTTGGGTGAAAGGAGAAGCCCGATTTCAAAAGATGCGCTAATTCAAATGTTGAGTCGTATTATTGTATAGTCAATACCTTAACATGTTTGTTATATTAGCTTCTGTAACATAAAACTATGCGACGAAAAAATATAAAACCGAACGAAAAAAAGACTATAGACGAATTTCCATCATTTTATTCATGACGTGAAGTTATTCCTACAAGCTATAATTGTAAATTTACAAATTGTAATTATTTATTTGTGAATTTACACGAGAGTAACTATTTGTATGATAAGGAAATGGCTCAAAAAGCTTACTTGACGACAATTTTGTATTTGCAGATTGACAGTTAAAATAACTGCAAACGATTCGTAAGAATAGTGTTATGTATTCAATTTTATCATTCTTGTGTATGTTTTCAGACTTGTCATTTATTGCTAAGAAGGAACCTACTAAATGGTGCACTTTAGATGTTTCAGAAACTCTCAAATATACCTAATTATTACGTTTATTGTCACCAGTTTTACAAATGTATGGTATACAGATGTATCTTATCTGTTCTGACATACTTCACTTTGAAGCCGACTATATATTTAAGCAAACAGTTCATGTGTACCCAAACCCAACGTCATAATATCTTGTCCTATGACTTAAATTATGGAGAAAAATAAATGAACTTTACATATGCTGACGTTTATGTAGCCTACTGTTTGACTAGCAATTACATCTGCGAGTATTACACACAACAGTTAACTAAAAACTCAAAGTGTCAACAATAAAATGACAGAAAGATTAAGTTTTTTAAATACATAACATCTCCGACAACGTCTATACTTAAATTCACAAACACATTTATCCTCGATTGTATAGACTTTAGTAGGCTTTTGACAATGAGAAACTAATTACATGCTTTCGAGCTATCAGGTTGGATGGGACCTGTGTTGTGTGTGATGCAGCTTATGCATGGAGCAAAAAACAAAAATTAGACAAAACCATTTTTTTTTCTTTTTACAAATGGAGACAACATATTAGAACAAAATAAATATCGAGATGTTGTTCTTAAATCGTTCCTAATCATATTATGTATTTTTAAAGACGGTAGAAAGTAAAGAGACTAGATACCGTCTTTATGAGCATCATCATCAGTATCATTTTAAACAGACGGGCGGCACTTAGATGCGGTTGTTGGTCCTCAGAACGGATAATCCATTTGTTCTAAATTGCCTCAAAATAGTGGTCGCTGCCTCCAATTCTACTCAACTAAGTAACAGTTCAATTAAAGTGGCAGTATTCTGTCATTTAATCATGACCTCTAGGTGGACAAACATGGGGAAAAAACGTCATGATATTGCCAATGCAGTGCAGAGCGAATATAAATGTTATTCTCTCTTGTGTTTTGAGTCTAATTCATATGTCAACCCTTCAAAAGCTTAGTAACGTTGTTCTTCCGGAATACATCCTCCAGCAGAGCAAACATACCAGTGGTGGGAATGGGTAAAGAAACTATGACAAGCTCAGCGTTTTTACCCATCTGTAAGTGATGTCTGATTGCGATCTAGCATACTGACGATGGGTTGATAAACACCCAGAAAGGCCTGTCAACAGTGAAGATCTTAGGAACCATTTACATTGCCTAGATATGCAGCGAAGAATGTATAAGGATTGTAACTTCTACTCTGTCTTCAGGCTTGATAGTAGTTGTAGGCCGTTCCTGAGGTTCACCCAGCCTCTAGAAAATGAGTACTAAAGTTACCACTCTGGAGCGTCGCTGTAGCTGATGGCGACACAGGCCGACCGTTTCTATTCAGCTGTCCGTACTGGTGGCAGAGCACTCATGATTTATAACCGTATGCAATGCCCCTGGTTTACATCTTCCGACATTACCTTTATATACTTGTCACTTTAGGTGAGGCAGATGTGCTAATATACAAAAATTGGCCCTTTGTAGGTAGACTTAAACATGTGGGTGGAATCACGTGGTTTTTCAAGTGTGTCTATGTGTGAGTGTGTGTGTATGTGTGTGTTAACTTGTTCTATGCGCACGATTGTGCAAGTCGAGGCAGGCACTGTACGCAAGCAGTGAAGCAGTGGACTGAAGTCAGCATGTGGAAAGATAAAAAAAAAAGATCACCTATCACGGAGATAAATGGAGTTAAAGAACTTAAATGTCTGAAGAAGAATAGGCAATCTAAACCATGTATCTATTTTCGATTTTTATAATCACATAGAGGTCAAACAAGAACGTATCCGCCTGAAGGGAAAACAAAAAGCGACGATGATGTCGATTTCATTATACAGTGTCTTCTTAAGCTACAAATTAACATACTTATTAAACATAACAGCTGATAATATTGTTATACTACGTGGTAATTTAGGTGCAGTCACTGCAATTTAACTAGTTAATTCACGTTTCCTCATTGATAATTGCGTCATTAATGACATGTTAAAAAAAAAAAAAAAAATATGAATTAGACCAGGTAGGAAACATACTTGTGTGCAAGATTGTAATGCGTGATTAAGTAATAATTATTACTTTCGGACAATTATACACTTCTGCATGGGGTATATAAGTGAAGAGATACATACTCTCGAATTTAACAAGCAGTCTTAGTAACTAATTTACAATAATATGTTATCAAGGAATACATTACGTTTACTTAATAGAATATATTCTTAGGTCTTGCACGTTAAACATGACTATGGTAACCAAAAGTATGTCTCAGTATTTTCAACAGCACATTGTATAGCACATATATTTGCAACATTTGAACTTGATATCACATAAGGATATCAAAGGCAATGTTATTATGGTGAACCCGTGGCATATTTCCTGAAAACAAATTATTTCTACCTTTAAAAATAATTAACAGACAAGCCTAGCGGCACAAGCAGATTTTGACAAAAGAAGAAGAATAGACAAGTAATGAAAATAAACATATTCTAACATTCTAAATTATAAATTAAACTTTTTGTGTGTGAAGGAATATTTCTGAATTTTTTTTTCCGGAAAATTTGAGCTCAATAACTTGAATGGAAATACTAGAAGGAAATACTGCACAAATCAGACGCAATGCTTTTACACGACAGACACATAGACAAATAAAATAGAAATTTTAAGCTTAAAAAAAATATTCAACTCCAAGCCTTAATATTAATTTAAGGGAAACGTTTTGTGGCGCAAATGACATTTTTATTGATATTTTTATGCAGGTAAGAAACCTATTTAAGAATATTTATTGTATAGATTGTCTCATTATGGAAGCCGCCGTGGTGTAGCGGCTAGACGCTCTTTTGCTGTCATAGGTCCAGGTCCTGACAAAACCGCCCTTTTTTTTCTTCAAAAATCGAATTTGACTCTCCTGTCGACCCAGGCCTAAACAGGTACCCGATAAGGTACTGGGAGGTAAAGGAGGCTGACGTGATGCTGATTACACCATCCACCAAGATACCTGGTATATAAAATATATGTTTCACCCTATATACCCAATACGCTTGAAGTTGTGGAAAATGGTCCACATGTCTCTTTATGTTGACCAATAATGTAAAATTTTGCCATGAATCCGATCAATCTATGCGCGTGTGGCTTAGGACAAGGATATTGTTAAAAGGAAATCGTAAGATTGACTTTCCCTGAAAAGTTTAATACTAGTTCCGAACATTAGAAACAAGTACGGAACCTTGTGCGAAGCGATATGTACCAGACACACGACTGACGATGACAGTGTAATTTGGGAAAAACGGAACTTCTCAATCAACGCTCACACCGTTGCTGGGGCCATTAAAAGTTAATGATAAATTGATATCGCAGATTATGCTCGTTGGATCAAATAGCCCGACTTGCGTTAGAAATTTGACTCATTCATATTTAGGCATTCTCGGACCTGTAATGATCAGCCAGTGTTCTGTATTCATTTATCAAATTTTGCTATCCCTCAAATTAATGCCTTATTTTTTAAATTTTTCTTTCCAGTATTTTCCCGTTTTATGTGTATGTTTCGTTTCAAAATAGCTTTTATTGACCCACGCCCCCCCCCCCCCCCCCTCCGCTTTTCCCCTAAGTCACAAAATCAGTTCTTTGTTACGTTTATTTCTTTTCGTTTGTTTATCACTCTCGTTGATTTATTACATTAAAAAAAGTTTCATTATATTTAAATGTTCCGTATTTACTTTCTATCTTTACACCGCATAGTCATATTGTTAGTGTAGTGATAATTTACTTTCAAAAGTATGCACCTGAAACATTTAAACATATGAACATTTCTAACTGCAAGATAAATCAACGACAATGTATTTCGCAACGACACTCATGACAACTGCAAACATAGACAATTTATTTAACGAATCAGTTTACCATTTACCGGATGTCTGTTTGAGCCACCACAAGTTAATTAGTGACGAATGGTTGCACATTTGCTTTTGGCTTGTTTTTGCTGTCTTATGTCAGCTGATTGATATTTTTGGTACAATAACAAATGTAGTCAACATTATCTGCTTTGTAAAGCAAGGATTCAAGGACCCTGTTAACGTTAGTCTGTTAGGTAAGCATACATTTATTTTACTACACGTTGTCGATTCGAGTGTGGCTATAAATAACAATTAATTTCATTTTATCAATCTGGGTTGTGATATACATCTACTTGCTGCAACGAGATACGAAGACATGTGATATTCTATATTTCTGTAGTATTGTCTAACTTGTGTATGTGAGGAAGAAGGGTCCATAGCCGAAAAGATCACGTTTTGTTTGTGTGTGTTATATTGTGAAGCTCGATGACAATCTTTTGTTCGGTTTTATAGCTTTTCCTGAGATTAAAAACTTTGAGAGATTTAGGGAAGATAGCATTGGCGGTAAATGTAGCCTAATGCACACACTTCAACTGCAATATAAAGTGTTAGGCGCATAATTTCTCATAATTTTTTTTTTTAATCCGTGCCGGTACACAACCTATAGTGTCTTTGAATAGGTACCGGTGCTTATAACATTTTTTGTGGGGTAATAGTTAGCCCTGAAAATATGATGCTCAAGTAAACCATAACAAGGTAGATCTTGTTAGGTCTGAACATATTCAAGGTGACGGCATTGTATAAATTTGCCAGACCCTCGTCCATCCAATTTTGTAGCAGACATCTCTACACAGTTCCGGACATGTTATGGTACATTTTAGTGGGAAGATATGTATACAATGGCATTCGGTGTAGTAACCTAATCCGTTCCTGATCCTTCGACGTATACCAAACAAAACGTATACAAAGCGAGTGTCCTATGAAAAAAAAAGGGAGACTGATTAATCCATTGCTATGGGGATGGAGGAAGGAATTCTGTTATTTTTCGCTGTGTAAAGTAATTTGATATACTGTCAATATTAACGTAGATTGAAGCAGCAGCAGTTAGATAAACTAACTTAAAATGTTATATCGCTGTACCTGTATTTTTTTTTTTAACGTATCCAGAAACCATGAGTTGTAAACCCCTTGGCTCGGTACTATGGATATTGCAACCCTTCGGCATTGATTCCATTATAGGTACCGTAAATCTGGGAGAAATGTGGCTTTTCTGCCTACCCCCGGGAGTGAACCCGGACCACAAGGAGCTCGTCACCCGGCCGCCGCGAAAGTCAGGTTTAACCAACTTCGCTAGAGAGCCGGGCACCTGTATTTAAAGTGTCGAATGCCTACAAGGATGGTAATGAGAAGAGAGGATGCGATGTTATTGTCTGGAAGAAGTGACAATCTCCAATAAAACTTCCGGAATGGGAAATTCTGGTGTTTTTATGTTTCTATTTTGTTTATATTTTGTTTATGCCTTTTTTCTCGATGCGCTGGTCATGGATGAGGCTTATCAGGTTTGATATTTACTAAAAATCTGAGCAAAAATTGTGTGCAGCTCTTTTTTCGAGATGTTTACAAAATGTGACATTGTCTTTCAACTCCAGACAATGATATCACGACTTGTTATGCTTCGTTTAGGTGATACTTGTCTGAACAGTCATTGACATCCATGGCTTTGTCTCAGAAAAAGAAAAAACAAAAGATAGCGGTGCCCTGATTAATTTTTATTGCTTCTAGTTCGTGTTCCAAACACAAGTCCTAAATCACGTCTAAACCTATTCTATACAAAGTTGAACCTGTACGGAATCAAAGATGTCCAGGTACAACTGTAAAGTAAATTTACCTTTTCCACGCCTTTAAGCGTATAGGGCATATAGAACTAGACCTATTATATACAACAAAATGAAAAAGACAAATGCTTTTCTTTGGCCACGTAATGCCAAGAGAGACATTGTAGAACATCCTGACAACAGGGCAGATCAGTTAAAGGGTAAGGGCAGACCATGAGAGATGATGCTGGACGGGCTGAAACGATAGCATGGAGGGATATCATCAAGAGAACTGTTCCAGGCAACCAAGGATTTTGATCTGTTGGCAGGGCCCATGATGATATATATATTTATATATACACATAAAGGGCTACTCAGTAACTTGACCTTGAATAATAATAAATATGTTATCAATGTTAACTAAATATAACATATTTCAAAGCATGTGACGTGCATAAATATGCTTTAAAAGGTAACTTTAAAAATGTCAGTCCATAAATGCATATAGGTATATTCTCTGTTATTTCTTTTATAAGGTTTAGCAGTTTCCGACTTGGGATGCCTAGTAACATTAATCTGGACAAACATATGCCTGACTCCAGCCTTCAGTGCGTCTGATCTCCCTTTCGAGCCCGAAGAGTTCCAGTATCTAACAGGATCGTGGCCACACGTAACATTCACACGTGTCAGCAGCTGGATCACAGCAATCATCACACTGGAGAGATGTCTGTGTATTACAGCTCCTTTACAGGTATGTACATGTGAATGTTTGGAACCACCTTGGTGTAGCGGCTCTACGCTTCGCCTAAGTATCCGTAGACCATGGGCTCGAATCTGAACAATGCCAGACTATTTTGATTTCCTTAGAAAATAACCCCGGCTCCAAGGTCGACAGCCTTGAGTGTGCACGAGGTAAAGTTCTGAGAAGTAAAGGCAAATGGCGTGATGTTAAGCACAGCACCCACCCAGTGACGTTTCCTATGTAAAATATATTTTGTCATTGTGTTCCCAATACGCGAGAAGCTGTGGAAAATTACCCTTTGTTTTTCCTTTTATATATAAATACATGCAGCTATGGCAGTAAAATCCAGAAGAGAATTGTGTACATTCGTCCAATCCTTCACTTTGGTCTTGTTCTAACTCTTGAGTTCTGCCTTGCAAATTCGTTTTATAGATACGGCCTAATGGCATGCAGACTGTTGGGTAATCGTCTATTATGTAGATGTACTCCGACGTCATCTGTGGCTTAGTCGATGCGAACGCTTTGTAACGCTGGAATGCTGGGTTCGATGCCAGCTGCGGGTCATGCACTTTGCGTTGGTTTCGACAGTGGTGTTAAAAAAGCTGACCGTCCAGAATGCAAAGACAAACTACTGGACGTAAATTTGCCTACAAAAACCACACTGTTGGGGTTGGTTCTGCAACGTAAAGGATACGCAACTAACCTAACTCCGACGTCAGAGAAAATGCGTTAATTAATCGCCTCCTACGACATGTTGGTAAATGACAGTGGGTCCACTTGCCCCTGTAAAATGCGGACCTCGAAACGTGGGCAGGGAATTTTGAAGGTAATGAAACAGTTTCATCTGTCAGTCTTCCATTCTTCACTGTTAGCCTCTTCCATCAATGTCCAAGGTGATTTCAGTATATACTGACACGAAGTTGCTTGAGAAAGTTCACAGAATAGTCAAGTCGTGTCTGAATTAGTAATTATGACAGGGAAAAACACGTATATTCTCGAAAAGAAGTTACAAAGATATGTTTGTATCTTGTGTACGCAGCGACGTTAGAGTTGAAATGATCTTAGTTGAGTTCCGCTTCTTCTTCTTCTTTTGTCAAAATCTGCTTGTGCCGCTAGGCGTCGCAGTCTATCAGATGATCGGCAACCGAGCCCGGGGCGCGCTCATCATTCGTGATGTTATGAAAGTTGAAGTTGACTCCTCAATCCATGTTCTTCTTGGTCTTCCCCTGCCTCTTGGTGTTTCGATTTGTTTGTATGCTTGTTGCTGGCATCGTTGGTTCCATTCTCATTAGGTGACCAAAACCATTTCATTCTTTGCTTCTCAACAAATTTAACGATGGGTATGTTCCAAAGTACTTGTAATCACATCGTTTCTCACTTGATCTCTTCTGGTTTTATTCGCAGCCATTCCAAACATCTCATTTCACAGTTAGTCTTCTTCGTGTTCTTTTGTTAATGTCCAATGACATTGATAACCTAATGTCGGTATAAAGATTGTATTTATAATTTGACTTTTTATCTCAGCTAGGGGACAGCAGGGTGTTTTAAAATTGGGGCAAGCTGGTAGGCGACATTGTTGGCTTGTTGGATTCTTCTGCTTCGATCTCTCGGTCTATTTTACCATTGAATGTAAAGATACTTCCCAAGTATTTAAATTCTTGCACTTGTTTTAGGCTGTGATCTAGAATCTTTATGTCGAATGTTGCACTCTCTGCTATTCTCATGACTTCTGTCTTTTCAGTATTGATCTTCATATGATGCTTGAGGCAACTGTCGTGTAGTAGGTTTATGTGGTCTTGCAGCTGTTTACTATCACTGTGAAATGTTGAGTTCCACAAAGATGTCATATTTTGTGTTTGCTTGACAAGTCACCCTCACAGACAGAGTTCAATTTATAAAAGTTTTGTGTTTTCATTCTTGAAGGCCGAACCGTTGACAAGACAGTGTACGTTTATATCCTTCGTCGTCTAATAAGAGGCATTTAAAAGGAAACGCCCTAAAAACAGAGAATAGGTGATATTGTGCTGCATGACAATGTGTTATCATATCGATGCCACTGGTAAAGCAGTCCTCCATAATGCATAATGTGAGTGCCTTAGAACTTCCTTATATTCTCGCGAACTGGCACCCGCAGATGCATTTTTGTTGTAATTGTTGTTGCAGTTTTTTTTTTTTTTTTCGCCTAAAATTGTCACCTGAAAAGGCAGCGATTCAGTGACGCAAAGAAAGTTATTTCCAATTCTATAAAACACCTGAAAGAAGAGTCAAAGGACAGGTTCTAGTAATGTATCCAACAACTATACGAACGTTGACAAACGTTTTTGGTAACTTTTCAAAGTTGCCTCTTATAATGTTTCATGCTATATTCACATAACATGGTTTATAAATATAATACATTTGTTGTGGGAAAGGTAAGTCCTTGGAAGAGCCGAATGTAAGACGGGCCTACGTGGCCAATTTGTGACCATTTATATTAAAAAAAAACAAAGTATGTTGTTTCATTTGTCTTAGTGTTTCATTTGTACTTTGTTGTTTAAGCAACTTCCGTGTTTAAAGTTCAGTGCCTAGTTAGTTAAAACCTGACCGTTTCTTCTCTTGATATGCCTGATATATTGTCATCTTCCTTGTCTGGTAACTTTCGCCACATGTACGTATTTGCTTCTTCTTCTTTTGTCGCTCTGCTTAGCTACAGAGCTTCGCAGTAATGAGTCATATAAAGTTCTTCGTCTTTTGTTAGTTATGGAGCTTGTATTAATGTCATACGGTGTTTCTATTGTGTCCCGTTCACTACTTCCATCTATGTCATTTCTTGGTCTGCATCATGCCTTGTAGCCTGCTGTTCTCATATAATACGGTCTATCTGCTGTCCGATATTGTTTCATTCTGACCAAACGAGCACATATTTTTGCTGCTTTGATGTTCTATGAAACCATTCCCTGGTACTGTGCCTACTATTGATCTTAGTTCTTCACTTGAGACTTCGTCTCTTCTTGTTCCCCACACACTCTACGAATTTCTAATACATCTTATATCACATGTTGTAATTTTTCTTTTTTATTCGTGTACACATTTTCTTAATATTTCAGGTGAAAAATATTGTCACCCCAAAGAGGATGTCTGTTGTTACCATCTGCGTTTTCGTCATCCTCATCTTCAGTGTCTCACCGGTTTACGTTGTCAACAGCTTAGCAATGAAGTTCTACCCATCCAGAAACAAAAGTCTTATTGGCTTGGTGTTCACGAAAGACAGAGATCATATTGAAAAAGTATCGTACGTAATAAATAACATTGTTGTCTCTTTTAGCGCCTTTGTGGTAATAATTTTCTGCACTACAATCCTAGTGATAAAGTTAAATCGAAAAACCAAATTAAGAAAGACATTGGTTTCTAACGCACAGGGGGATAATATCTCCGGTCGTAATCAGAAGGTGGCAAAGATGGAATCAAATCGTATGCTTTAAATTTCTGGCAATGGTCGTTTAAGCCAAAGCTGACATTGGTTTACTATCAGTGGCATTGGCTTTATTTTGGAGTCTATAAACTCTTCAATGAACATTTTTATTTATTATCACATGAGTAGCAAATACAGAAGAACACTGCAGACTCTATTTTTTCCAAGACTATGAACGGAATATATAGAACAATGATTGAAGGAATCATAAAAGTTCCACTCAAATTGTAAGCCAGACATTGAGAGAGAGAGAGAGAGAGAGAGATAAAAAGAGAGAGAGAGAGAGAGAGAGAGAGAGAGAGAGAGAGAGTTTGCTTGTTAGGAGTATTATCATTTTTGTGTCAGTCTAGTTTGAAAAAAAAAGGTAAAAGAATATTGTATGCACCAGTGAAAACAAATAGCGGGGTAAGAAAGAGTGAAAGATAATCCTAAAGATAAACTCGTATCATCACCATCAGGTGCCTTTGCTGGTTGGCGTGGGCGATCATGCCTCTCCATTATCTGCGATCTCCTGCAGCATGTATCAGTTCGTATGCCGACACACATGAGTAGCAAATACAGAAGCACACTGTCAAGCATCTTCTCTATTTCTTCCTCTATCCCTCCTTCCACAGATCCAGTGGAAACAGCATGTTCTGTTTTGGCTCTCATAACATGGCCGAAAACTCAAATTGTCTCCTTTTGAGTCTCAGAAAAACTCGTATACTATTTTAAAATGTACCTCTGAAATTCCCAGATGCGAAGAGCTAGAGACCAGTGGTGAGTGGGCATATGTTGATAGCTCTGTAGGAGTATTATCGTTTTTGTGATAAGTATATGTTAAAAACGTCAGGTAATGTATATACCAGTGCAAACAATTTAGCGGGGTACGAAGCCGAGTGAAAGAAAATCCAAAGATAAACCAGTATCATCACCATTTCAGGTGCCTTGCAATGCTGGCGTGGGCGATCATGCCTCTCCAGGCCTTAGTCTGCGATCTCCTGCCAGCATCTGGATCAAGTCGTGTGCCGACACACATTGTTTGCCAATGCAACAAGACTGTCAAAGCATCTTCTCTCGTTGTCTTCCTCTATCCCTTCTTCCACAGATCTTTCCAGTCGTCACAGCATGTTCTGTTTTCCCTCCTCTCATAACATGGCCGAAAAATGAGGACTGTCTTCTTTTGATGAATCAAAAACTCGTATACTATTGTAAAATGTACCTCTGAAATTCCCATATGCGAAGTGCTATTACTATACCAGTGGTGCAGTGGGCATATGTTGATAGAATCTGCAGCAAACCATTTTCTCCCTGATAAATTATGTTACCGAAGGAATGACGTCGGGTATTGAATATATATGAGATATTTGAATTTAACGAGTACGAAGCCGAGACGCACAGGAAAAAAGTTGACCAAATAAAACCCGTGCGAATTGGAAAACACGAGAATTTCAGATGTGGGCGCAATGCTAATGTGGGCGACGGAAGATTATAAAAGGCCTTAGAAAGAGCGAGTGGGCAGGCTCGTCTGAGTCAAGGAGCTGTGTGCATGTGGATAATTTGTTACGTTTGGTTGACAGGGTAAATCCATTTAATTGTGAGATTCTAAAGACCTACCTGGCCTTTCAGTTAGAGCAGACGGAAGCCGTTAGCCAGCGCTGATCGTGTGAGTTCGCCCGACATGAAAAATTGTCGTTTTTGTTCAATGTCTGTTGTGTAATAGACTTCTGTGTATGCGTCTGAAGATAGAGTTGATATTTGCAAATTGATTTAATATTATGTAAGTACCTCGATGTATTTTATGTCACCATGTACTGGCTAAAGTAACAACCGGTGAATAATAAAGAGTGACAAAGCATCGTGTCGTTCAATGTTGTCCATTTTTCACCTGTTGAGTTGACTGTCAGTGCACGAGTGAGAACTCTGGATGTTTCATTGTATGCATGATGATAGGCTATCAAAATAATCAAAACACATAGCTGCATATAGGATTTAATGTGAGATTGAAGCAGTTCGCCACTTTGAGACAACAGCAGGCATGAGTAATTGTAAATTATAAAATGTAAGGTCACATGCCAATCAGAGATATGAATGGAGGCGTGTGATATATGCAGCAATAAACCTCAAGGACTCAGAATACAGAAGAAAAAGAAGAGGGTCACATTCTTATATTGGTGTTAATCTGTTCAGGGGTTTTCGAGATATTTGTTAAAATGTGAGGGCACACTTTTTGAAGTACACTGTAATACACCTTTTCATATTCTACCACCCATGACTGTAGATTACGTCAGTCTTCTTTGTGTGGGGTGGCCGGGAAGGGGAATGGGAGCGTTACAAGTGTCATCATTTTAAGGTCCTTGGACGTTTACATATTTCTACATTAGATTTGATGTGACAATTTAAATCGCAAGTTGAGCTGAGTCAAGAATGCCCATCACTGCACTTAGGACATTTCCAGGCGTGCTCCGTCCTCATATTCAGCAGCCAGCGCAGAATTCCAATACTGATGATACTGGTCAAAATCATGTTATATGTCCGTCTTACCTTTCCTCTGAGTGTAGTGAAGCCGCAATTTGAAAGTTGTTGTGAAAGTTAACTTCCCAAGTTCACATATATCGCAGTTTGCAGTGACGATAAAATTAACATTTTACTTCAACAGTAACCTTGATGGGGAAGTGTAATGAAATATAGGCAGAAAGGAGTTAAATGAACAAAGCATACATTTCAGACCACCAACAAGGCATACTAATCCATCACTGTGTGACATGACAGAAATGGGTGATTAGAAACCTGCCCTGGCCAGCGATACAGAACATCTGCACGATGACCAGAGTTGAATTGAGTGCGGTTATCATGGTAAAACCATGACATCTGACAGTGAAGGATGGAAACATATAATACAGAGGGAGGTGAGCAACGCGATGTACGTGTCCAACTGAAGATACGTTTATCCAAACGTGACCACCAGAGACTGATGACAGGGAGTGATTGAGAAGCACGCGAGAAAGGAGGGCACCGCTTAAGAGAACAGTTAGAACGGGACCGCTTGAGGAACAGTTAGGACTGGACCGCTTGGGAGACGAGTTAGGAAAATTAGAGCTGTACTCCGTTTTAGAAGATATATATTAAACTTGGAGTTTAGCTAAGAGAGTGATTAAGGAAGTCATAGAGAGACATACGAATAGCCAGTAATAAGATAATGAAGTGTTCCTATACTATTGGTTATTGAAATGATGCATTCTGTTTGACTTGACAATATTGTGAATAAACCAGCTCCTGTGTAATTGTTACATCACTCGCCTTGTTCTTGAGTACGATTGAAGAGAGCTACATCTATATCCATAAAACACTTGGTCCGAACTAGGCACATCTATTTCTTGGGGGATGTGAAGACACGACTGTGTCACAGAAGCTGGTATGGCAAGTTCATATAATTTAACGTTGATATTAATTATGTATATAAAATTAACTTTGCACGCTCACTTAATTCAAGAATGACATTGATGTGAAATTTAGCATTGCAAGCTCACATTGTTTATCGGTGACACACATGTGCAAATAAACATATCAAGGGCAATAACTCATAATTTACCATTGATATTGATTTAAAAGTTATACTGTTCAACACTGGTTTCTATTGTTTAAAGATACATTTTATCGCTATCTTGTTAAACAAAAGTGTTACAGTAAAACGGATGTAGAAATTACAATCTTCAATGCATGTCCATATAATTTATATTAAAAGTAAAGTTAAAGCAATGACAACGCGAACATGCAATGTGAACGTACGAACATTAATTGGAAGACTCAAGTCTACACATAATCAATGCATGCAGGCCAACCAAGGGTGCCTTACCTCTTATCATTTGTTAACCTGTGACCACTACAGCACAAAGCAGGAAACAACAAATATGGGGTGGGGGTGAGGGGAGTAGGGGAGAAAAAAGGACCCTTTTACCCCAGAGACACAGCAGGTATCACACCTGTACAGAAGAATCCCCAGTCACCTTGACCTCTCAGGATATTTCCTGGTTCCATGTTTAGGCCATGTTAACCTATGAGCCAGTGTCAGTTAGACAATGTCAGTTCTGTTCCGATTTGTACCCAAGACCATGTGATAGGTTTTCCCTGACTAACTGACTTTCTATCCCACTAGGACGTCACACAAGCGATAAACACCCGATGACACAAAGTGCCATGAGGATCACCGTGGAGAGGTCCCAGAAACCGCGTTCAGACAATTGGCCATATTGATGGCCTGCCTATATTGCGGCCCCTGGCAAAAGCCAGAGTGGGGATTCAAAAAACAAAAAATTAAGTCCTAAAAAAGACATATTTAATAATAAGGTTTTCCCTTTACAACAGTTCTTTATCACCCAATTAATTGTTGCGCAAAAAACAGAGGAGACGCTACGCATGCCTGTTATATCCTATTTATTTCACTGGAAATACATTGTCTTATATATATTGCCATATATATATATAGGGCTCTCCGTGCCCGTATGCATTGCCGTGATAGTCATAAGGAGAACTGACATAATTTAGCGATGCAAATTGTGACTGATCTGTGTCTGTTTGAAAGAATGTGTAGTGATTGTCGAATATAAAATACTTTGTTGTTAATAAATATGACACATTGTATTTACTTGTCAAACCGTTAACTTCCATTTATGTGCCTGTTATGTCTGTTTTTTAAAAGTTAATGTCTTTTTTTATTTTTAAAAGAAAACAATTCTCTACTTTTTTTAAAACTCAACTAATAGTATATTCGAAATAATTTCTTATCCACCAGTATGCAAAAAAAGGAGGAAATCATTACCTATTTCTTCTCTGTTTCAAGCTGTCGTAATTTCAGCTAACTCGTAGATGGTCGGTCATTATCATAATGTAGCAGGTCCTTTGCAGAACGTCGCTCTCATCACAGTCTGCCTGAAAGAAACTCGGTCTCTCGCCAGTTCTCCCGCCTCATGCACGTTCACACATAAGGAGTCACTTACATTATGTGCCCATCTCTGTGACGGTCGGACCCCTGCCCCTCCTTCCTGGTACCATGCCTTCTGCTATAATTTTTTTCCAATCCGTCGTGGCGCTTAATATGACCAACATATTTCAGCTTTCGAGAAAGGATGCTGTTTGTAGCCAATCTTCCTTGATTTTCAGATCTTTTAAAATGTCACTATTTCTCATCTTCTTTGTCCAAGATATTCTGAGAATCTTTCTATAGCATTTCAGCTCAAAAGCCCCTATTCTCTTTATTAAGGACTGAGAGATAGTCTGCGTATGTCGCCACAGGGAAGATGCATGCTATCAAAATTCTAATTGTTATCTCCTTGATGGTGCTTAACCATCGACTGTTAAGGCTGTTCAATCTTTGCATTACTATTGCCATCTTTCTTTTAATTTCTGTAGCACAGTCTCCTTTGTTGTTTATTATAGAGGCTAGATATTCCAAGTTTGTGACATTTTCAATTTCCTAATCATTTATTGTTGTTTTTTTGTTTGTTTTTTTTGGGTGTAAAGGCTGTTTTATCTGTGGACATTATTCTCGTTTTCTTTAAATTCAAGAACAGATTTTGATCTTCACTGTCGGTATCGAGAATATATATTGGAATGGAGCGTAAGCATCATAAAAGTCGAACACTGACGCTGAGGTGAGGGGACACGTGCACTTAAACTTATCTAGGATGACGAGTTCGATTACTACAGTGGTATTTACAGGATTCCTACTGTGTTGTGACGTGGTCTTTCTGTGTCTACTTCTTTCTTCTACACCGAACCGTGCAAACCATTACATCCATCATAATCATCATCACCATCATGTTGTGTCATTATACATCACATGTGACATAGTGTAGTTCTCCATTTTGTCCTTCCTAAGCAATCCTTTAAAATCGTGGCTTGAATCAATTTCCAGCACCGTTAACCTATCTCAGCAACATTGGTCTTAGGTTAAATCTTGGGCGCCCTGCTTTCATCAATTAGTTGAGTTGAGTTGAATTGATAATTTCCATCACAACATTTGGGCAATTCCCATGCGTGCTCCGTCCTTATCTTTAGCAGCCAGCGCACAGTTCCAACACCGATGGTACCGGTCACACTCAGGTTATATATCCGTCTTACCTACCCTATGAGTGTAGTGAGCCGGTCAGACCCTCTGGTTACACCCAGGTGCCCCATTCTCTGAATCCGTTCGTTTCCCTATGTGATGATTATCTGTTTGCTTTTCCTTATCTGTTTGCGTCTTTATATGTTATGCCTAGTAGATCGTCACACTTCTTATCTTTTATCTATGAATTTTAGTGGCTGTCCAGTATTGCTATTATTTCCTAGTCTTTCTTAAATTCGTTACATTTAGCATTCACTATTTTCCTTCACTCAAGCGAGTTACTTTAGCACACTTTGTGTACGCACGATTTGGTTCCTGCGCGCAGAGCCTCAGTTTTATAAACCAAGAACACGTGGTTGGTGATGTGGTCAACATCATGCCAATTACCAGGATATTACATGACATTTTTAAAAGTCTGGGGTGCCTGGAAGTCAAAATAATGTTTGGAGAAAACATCTGACTGGATGCGGATTCTAACCTCAGAACTTCTAGCCGTCAGGCAAGCGCCTTACCAATACTCTACCGGGCTCCTTGCGTTGTTAGATAGATGCTTTTCTTCTTCTAATGGCCCTAGTAACACACTGACAAAACTGTCATAGTCTCTTTACGCAGTACTGTATAGTTTGTATTAATATATTATAATTCAGTTAGTCGCATATAACCAGATTGTGACCGGTATCATCAGTATTGGAACTGCGTTGGCTGCTGAAGATGAAGACGCGACGTGCATGTAATGGCCCAAGTGCTGTGATGTAAATTCTTTACAACAACTCAACATAATTAGTCTTACTGCAATAATAGTAGATTATGTTTCTAATTTTCGATCCCAGTAACTTACATGAGTTTTTCCCCGCATTGGCTGGTGAATATCGATTATGATCTGCAGTTGCAAGAATAATGTCAGCAGGTGCTAACCTATGATAACATTATAACCATTGTGTGTCTGTCACGTAATAACATGTTATCGTAACAAACCGTATGACAATATTAATTACTATGGATAGTTTAGTTACATGTGACGAACCGTTTTAAACTGATGCGTTGCTGTGTTACTAAAAAACTGCATACTTTAATTTACAATTGTAGAAAGAAAAAACCCATAATTATGGAAGAATATACTTTCTGAACTATGAAACCTAATTTCACAGCTTTTTTGTCAAAATTATTATCTGTACTAGATTTGTATAATTAAACAGCTCATTACTATCGCTAAGTCGTCGTTAAACGGTGTATTATTTCAGCATCGACAGCTACAATGGGAACGAGTACACTACCTTGGGCTAAGTTTGAAAATACCTAGTGTTGGCTGAAATAATAGTTTTCAGAGCTGAATTATCCGTTTACAAATTGTATCGATATATTTTTTTCTAATTTGTAATTGCATGCCTTTTTATATTTAAAGTGCAAAACCTAGTGATAAAGCCATGTCTTAATAAAATAGCTGATACAGTATGTATTAGATGTATTAGTTTCACTGTACAAGAAGTACAGATTTTACCCAAAAAAAATCACAGAAAATATTATGATTTATAATATATCAATAACAGACGAAGCGTATGATCACCAAGTTACAACTGTAATTTTCCAATGGATCATCTTTACTGTGGTTTGCCAGACAATAGATCTTTTCGGCGTAGCTACCAATATCATCAACATTATTTGCTTCGTGAAGCAAGGCTTAAAAGACCCGGTCAACGTTAGTCTTCTTGGTACAGGTTTTTCTTTGTTTATTTTGATTACATATTGTTATTATTTTAATGATTATAAAACTAGGAAGCCGTGAGAGAAGCAATGCTTAGACGCTGATAAGTATGTAAAGGGCGGCTGTTAGAATACTTGTCCTGTTGGCTCAGACATTAGATTTGGGGAGGGGGGGGGGGGGAGTAGAGGTAAGATGGATGGAGAGAAGAGACCCATTGTCCTTAGCAATTATTGTTGGTAAAAGGCAACTGTTTAGAGATTTGATGCAGAAGGACGTGTGGGTCAAATAAACGCATTCTCGCAGTCTAGCTGTTCCCCATGTGGGTTCCGAAGCCCTGTTATAGGGAAAACGAGAATAGACCCACTGCCTACCCAAAAACATATCGTAAGAGTCGACTAATTGTGAGCTTGCTTCGAAGGCGGAGTGCATCTGCCTTAGAGGCAAGGAACCAGCAGTCTGCATACAAATGAGTCAGATTTGTTAAACGGATGCACACGCAACTCTCAGGTTCTGGAACAGTCCATAAGTGGATGGACAACCAGAACTTTCCGCTAGAGTTTACAGCTGGTAAAGGCGAAAAAGAAGAAGAAGAAGTCTAGATGTAACCTCAAAGTATTCAGTAGGACTTTTAAAGGGCCCATGCAAAAGAAGCAGAAGAATAAGGAGGATGTGGGTAAAAAGAGGGGAAGTTTAGAAGAAGACGACAACAACGAAGGCGAACGAGAAGAGCTAGAACTTGGCTCTGGCTGCTGAACAATAAAACAGCAATTATGAGAATATCCTGAGTGTTGGCATGCCAGGTCTTAACTTTGCTCAGCAGCATGGTCTCCTAGGACATATAGCTAAACCCGTAAAAGGGGGTTCGGGAAGGAAGGGTCTCAGGCCCCCACAGGTCTCTAACTGCTAGGGATAAGGGGTAGTGAACTGAAGCTCCTTCCCCAATATACGTGTGAGTTGATTGAGAGACTCATTTCATCATGCATATAAATGATGTTTAACATTATTTGTTTATACGGTTTATGTGTTTTTCTGATACAATATTACAGAGACCCTGCCCACCCCCGCCAATCCCACTCCCTCCCTCATTTCCCCCAAAAATAGGTAAGGTGGAAAGGGAAATATTCCCCCCCCCCCACCCCCTTTTGCAAACTCATCGTTTCTGTGTGCTTATCGTTTGCAATTCAATATTTTCTTTTTTTTAAATTTACTTAAAGGACTAGCTATTGCTGATCTAGGCTGCTTGATAACCCTCGTCTGGACAAACATTTGCTTCACTCCAGCTTTCAGTACAGCAGATTTACCGTTCGAACCCATAGAGTTTCAGCATTTAACAAGTGGAATGCCACATACAACATTCACCAGAATAACAAGCTGGATCACAGCAGTAATAACACTG
Organism: Candidula unifasciata; assembly: GCA_905116865.2. NCBI lineage: Eukaryota > Metazoa > Mollusca > Gastropoda > Stylommatophora > Geomitridae > Candidula > Candidula unifasciata. The sequence goes on from CAJHNH020001122.1 coordinate 83,725, forward strand.
GAAAGATGTCTTTGCATTGCAGCCCCATTGAAGGTTTGCTTGTGTTGTCTGACTTGTGGTAGTAAATGACATGTTCACATATTCACAAAGAAATTGAGCACAAAAGCCATTTGAATAATTGTGATGCCCAAGTCTCTTAGGCTCTATACATCAGTCTATTGTTACAATTCTTTTAAGGAAAACTGTAAATAAACATCTCTGACTATAATTCTCAGCTCTATTTATTTTGAGGTCTAGAACCATGAATTGCGTTTTTTTGGGGGGGTTATATAATCTCTCTCTCTCTCTCTCTCTCTCTCTCTCTCTCTCTCTCTCTCTCTCTCTCTCTCTCTCTCTCTCTCTCTCTCTCTCTCTCCCTGACTGTTTATTTTGAGGTCTAGAAAAATGAATGGTGCTTTTTTGGGTTGTATAATTTCTCTCTCTCTCTTTATTATGTGTGTATATATATATACATACACATAATATATATATATATATATATATATATATATATATATATATATATATATATATATGTGTGTGTGTGTGTGTGTGTGTGTGTTTAGTAATATTATGCATATAGCCAAAAAAAAATCAGTTGTTTACTTTGCAATTGTTCACTTTACAGTTGTTTTCTCACAATTGTTTACTTTACAGTTATTTCCTCACAGTTGTTTACTTTACAATTGTTTACTTTACAGTTGTTTCCTTACATTTGTTACTTTACAGTTGTTTACTTTACAGTTGTTTACTTTACAGTTGTTTACTTTAAGTTGTTTACCTTACCTTTTGTTTTAAATAACAGTTGATGCTAGGTTATAGATCTGAAGGGGCTTATGTTGTACCTGTTTTCGTATGGCAAAACTCACATTTTTCAAATGTCTCAAGCTATTTTCACTGGTACCTAATCTATTAGAATGGTATCAGATGACACTCTTAAAAAAAGCAGCTCACAAAATTGGACTAGTTATCAATCAAGATAAGACAGAATACGTGATAATAACAAGACAGTGAAATGATATAGACGCTGCTCCTACAAGCCGTTAATATGAAAATCCAACGATCGGAATTATGTAAGTACTTGGGTGCAAACTTCAACTGCTCCAACATGCTGAGAGAAGAAATGCAATCTAGAATACAGAATGGAAAAAAAAGTATACTAAGCCTTTCAACATCTGCAAAAGTCATGTCAAAGTCACATCTGGCAACATCAAGATCAACATGTAAATAAAGTTGATGAGACCAGTTTGTTTGTATGGCTCTAAAACTTGGAGATGAGAGCAAAATGAAACTTTAAAACACATTTCAAAATCAGAATCTTACGACGAATCATTGGACCGAACGAAAAAGCAAACAGCATGGATTGGATAGTGAGAAGCAACTAAAAAATTTAAAATCTGTTTGAATCACTATTGATCGGTGCAATCATGATATCTAATAGACTCACATGGCCGCGGCATATCGAGAGATTGACAGACGACAAAGAGGTAAAAACTGTAAACAATATGGATCTGAATGGTGGTAGACCACAAGGCAGACCAATAAGACGAAGGAGAGATAATATGAAGAAACAGCTACAAATCAGCTGGAAAGAGAGGGTCAACAAGAGAGAGAGAGAGAGAGAGAGAGAGAGAGAGAGAGAGAGAGAGAGAGAGAGAGAGGAACAGAGGCGTGTGATATCTGCAGCGATGAACCTCAAGGGCTCACAATGCTGAAGAAGAAGACGATGCTGTGTTATATATCTGGTGTGCTTTACGTTGTAGCTCTTTCATATTTGTCGGCGTCTGTGGCTTAGGCGTTGCGAACGGGGTGCCGAGTACGATTCCAGCTGCAGACGGTTTGTCTTGCGCTGGTTTCGACAGTGGTACCGAGAGCCGACCATCCAGAAGCAATAACAAACTACTGGACGTAAATTTGCCTTGAAAAACCATAACAGACAGAAAGTGTTGGGGTTGGTTCTGCAACGTCCTGTAAAAGATACACAAACAACTAATTTTAAATTAAATATATATATTTATATATATATATATTATATATATATATATATATATATATATATTATATATATATATATATATATATGTGTGTGTGTGTTTAAAAGAGGCATATTCCATGTTTATATACATATATGTCTTCGCGTATTGTTGTTTTTTTTTTTTTTTAATGAAAACATTGTGGTCTAGATGATTCATCGCGAAGGATTTTATCCGATTTGGCTCGTCTAAGCGCTTGTTGCAAGCATCACCCACAGAGCGACATCCGTGATCTCTGCTACTGTCTCCTTGGATTGCTGTGACAACTGAATATATGAACCCAACACTGCAGCCAGTTAAAAAAAAATAGACTGCTTTTCTCAAGAAAATAATACACGTTTACAGTATTTTGTTTTCCATTGTGTCGTTTCGAATGAATGTTATTGCCAATATTATTGTGGTCAATGGTTAGATTAACGAACATATATTTTATAACTGTTAATATGCAAATGTATACCTTATGATATCTGGTACTTTTCATTTCTATCAGGTGAAAAGCATTGTCACCACGAAACGAGTTGCAATTCTCATCGTTGTCATCTTCCTTGTTCTAATCTTCAGCGTGGCCCTAATTTACGTAGTCAACCGTCTGGAGTTTAAATTTTACGCTGCAAGAAATAAAAGCCTTTTGGGACTAGTTTTTACTCTAGATCGTGAACGAGTGGAAAAATGTTCCTTTGCCATTAACAATGTTTGTGTTCCCTTTACTTCGTTTTCCGTCATCACTGTTTGTACTATAATCCTCGTCATTAAGTTAAGAAGAACAGCGAAATGGAGGCAGAAATCAGCCGTTTCTGATCAAGCCGATGCTTCTATCAGACGCAGTCAGAAAGTCGCCAAAATGGTGGTGATGATTTCAACACTTTTCATTGCATGCTTCATCCCGTTCAGTATTATATTTATAGCTATGGCAGTGGAACCTGAGCTGTCGCTGGATGGAAAATACAGACACCTTATTGTGATATTAGGAGGCCTTGGGACTGTTTTGGAATCTGTAAATTCTTCTGTGAATATTTTCATATATTACCACATGAGCAGCAAATATAGACTTGTTTTACGACATTTGTTTTGTCTGGCTGAGGAAGGGTAACGGTGTTATAGACAAAACGGAATAATTGTATAATGGAGAAATACATCAACTTTTGATAAATGCTTTGATTCTGCCACAATATGTGCTCTTTGTACCTCACATATATATTTTGTTTGTATATATGTATGTATATATGTATGTATATACATATATATATATATATATATATATATATATATATATATATATATATATATATATATGTGTGTGTGTGTGTGTGTATTTATGTATGTATGTATGTATGTGTTTATGGTTTGTGTGTGTGCGTATACACGCATTATGTGTGTTTATTATATATGTATGTATGTATATGAGTGTTTATGTGTCTGTGTATCTATGAGCATGCAAGAGCATGTTAGATTATGTGTACGTGTGCATTTTCGAGAATGTATGATTGTGTGTAAATGATGGGTGTATGTATTATTTCATAATGTATACTTTTATGTAGACATAACATACATTATCGATCACATGCAATGGAGGTTATCACGGTTAGTGCTGGGAAGGGCGGAATCCAAGGCGGGCCTGCGTGCCCAATTTGTAACCATTTGATAATTAATTATCAATGGGTTACAAACTGTATACATGTTGCTCTAAAGTCTATTATGCCCTGTTCTAAGGCGTAGGATAATGACTCGCTTTGGACTTTAGTAATCGTCTTTTGCCACTTTTGGAGTTTTTCTGATTGATTTGATTATTCTATTTTTTCTGTTGATAGGAGTCTGGTACGTCACGTTGTTCTTCACTTGCACCTCCCTTAGATAGTTTTTCAGTTCTTTTAATCCCCGGGAACTCTGCAGTGGGATGGTATCCATTGCATAACTACCTTACATCGGCTGCCTAGTTCAAATAGTAGTGTCCTCATAACTGGTACTTTTCCAGAATCAGTAGCTTGATGAATACCATCGGTTGTGTGATATACCCGAGGTTGAGTAATTTTTCTGCGGCTATCTTGATGGCTTGAACTTCTGTATTGTACTTGTGACAGTGCTTTCACTGGACAGTTTGACATCATGGCATGGAGGATCATCTGTATCAGAGTTAATTAAAACAGAAAATTGGGGATAGGAATGACTGACTACCAATGCCACATGGCATGGACTTTGAGGTCGGCGGTTTTGAACAACATCATGGCACACGGGTAGTAACCCATAAGTGCTCCGTTCTTCTTCTAACTCAAGTCTGAGTCCAAAGTTTCTCAGCGCAGTGAACCGGCTCCGTAGCACCGGCGAGAATCATGAAATACTTGTGGGTAGATTTTTAACTCCAAATATTGCACGGGCAGCGAAGTTAGGCTACTCTTTTCAATTTCCAACTGCCAATGATTTTGTACGTGCGCAACAATGGACACGGGCGTCCGATCACACTACCCAGAGACCGAGGGAAATACTAGAAGCCCACGTTAAAAAATGCCAGCCCTTACATTGGATTTAACTCAGAACCTCTAGCACTCGAGGCTGACACCACGCACCGAGACCATGCAGCCGCCCAGGGACTTTGAGGATCATGGACTATAATAAGTAATTATCATTTTTGCTACATTTTTTTTTTTCAGTTATACAGTTATCTCACATACTCAGCAATTGTTGCCATTTTACGGTCTCAACTGGTCTCTAGTCAACATTCCCATACGTTCACTAATTCCCGATAGACGCGTACGATGATAGTGGCTAAATATAGTATAGTTCTGAAGCATCCTAGTACTGCCATTCATATATGCCCTCAAGAAGTTTCTGTCACTATTCTAAATTGATTTTAAAAAGCTTGTATTTTTACTATGTACACTTTGATTATTTTAAGTTATGATACATCCTTTCAAACCAATTTAAGTATTTCTTAAAGCTAGTGAAACAGAGGTGTCGGCATGGACTTTGAGAAGAAGAGGAGGAAAGAAGAAGTCTAATATTACTTTGTTATGGTAGGTTCAAACAATGCCATATAGATTATCAAGACTCTTTCTGAAAGAGCATTAGAAGTGAAAAAAAAAAAAAACAACGATCTTTTCTTATGATTCAATGACTTTACGAAAGCATTTGACTGTGTGAAGCATGCAGGAGTAATGGAACTACTGGAAAAGCTAAACATTGATCGAAAAAATGTACGAATTATAAATAACATGTATTGGCAGCAAACGGCAGCTATTAGAATTAATAACCAGTTGGGAACAGTTCAGAACATAAAGAGGGGAGTAAGACAAAGATGCCTACTATTACCTGAATTTGTTTACATAATACAGTTAATAAATAATGAGATGTATCATGGATGTGCCAGGAATTGTTACTGGTGTCCATAACATAAACAACATGTGTTATGCTGATGACACCGTCTTCATAGTGACAAGTCAAAAAGAACTACAGGAATTGATGGATGCTGTGATGGTAGAAAGTAACAAAACGGACCTCAGTTTGAATAATGGAAAGACAGAAGTAATGGCGATTTCTTAGAAATGAATAGTACCTATATGTGTGCTAATAGTCAATGGCGATAATTCAGGACAAATACAGAAATGTGGGTATATAGGCACACATATAACATCAGATGGACGTTGTATCATAGAGATAAAGAATAGAATAGGATAGGCTAAAACTGTATTTTACAAAATAAAGAGCATTTTTGTGCAAAAAAATTCCATGTAATTGAAGGTTAGGAAAATAATTCTCACAGGCTTTATATAGCCAGTTTTAATACGCGGCTGTGAAGCCCCGACAATTAAAAAAGAAGCTGAACACCATCTTGAGGCCGCGCAGATGTGGTATTATAAAAGAATCCTTCGAATTCCTTGGACAGCTAAGAAGAACAACCCAGATGTTTTGAAAGAGGAGAATACTCGAAGACAGCTTATCACAAACTTCAGAAAGAAACAGTCATCATTTTTTGGTCATGTTAAGAGAAGAGGGAAAGTGGAACATGTTGTGACCACTGGAAAGATCTGTGGTAAGAGAGACAGAGGAAGACAGCATGAAAAGATTCTTGACTGTCTTTTTGTTATGGCATGGAAGGGCTCATACGAACTCATACACGCATATTGTAGAGAGGCATGATCGCCCACGCTAGTAGGCAAGGCACTTGATCATGTTAGATTAGGAGTCGATGTCACTGCACATCCGAAACAGCAGCCACCCTAGGTATCGTTGAGTCTTGTGATTAAAAAAAATGTATGTAAAGTTGATTCAGTAAAATTCTTCTGTAATGACATGTTGCATTGGTGAGGAAAAAATAAAGACCAAGTACCTCGTATTTTCCAACGTGAATCTAGGGGAAGAAACTTGAAAGAATTGGGTTCTGCTTGGTTGGGAGAATGCTGGTGATATTCCATAGTGTTTACATTGTGACTAAATACGAGCTGTTTCAATGTAGGACGTTTAAAAGCATCTTCTAGACGATCAGAGGCATCATATTTAAGTTTCCTGTAAAACGTTCGACCTGCACAAACGAAAATATTGTAAACATACTACATAATTACATCAATGACAAAGGACGCATAACCTGTATATCAAAATGAAATTTACTGTATTGATGGTTAAAGAAGATAACTGCATGTGAAGAAAAGTATGACAAATTTACATCACTACAAGTGATCTAGACTTTTCCTCTAGCCTAATGTTGGCAACAGGAAATGCCCTAGTACGTAAGAAAAGACCTACAAGATGTCGACCACATCATCCATCGTCTGTAAACATATCAGTCTAGTATTATAAGGACTGAGAGCCAAGGGCATGTCGAATGGCCTTCTACCATTACGTATAAGCACACACAAAATTTGCTACCAATCATCAACATTACATTACGCATACCTTTAATGCAATTTTGTTGTTGTTGTTGTTTTGTTGACTTCAGATCTCTGCATGAAGCTACGCCCAAAGGTCTTCATGTAACACATGGAAAATTTCACACAACGCTGCATTTGACTACCCGCGCGTTTGACTTTTGACCTCAAAATTATGCCTAAAGCTGGTTGTTATGGTATAAAAGAGTTATTGACAAAGTCTTTCGAGTTGTAGAAAAAAAGGGGAGGGAAAAGGGGTTATGGGAGGAGGGTTAATGACAGTCCTTTTTAACTCAAAGAGCTCAAAAAATAATTTTTATTTATGATGTTTTGGCTTGGTTTAAGCCATATTACCTGGGGCAGATGCTTTCATTTTAATATCGCATTCTAATATGGTTAACATTCCCATTTATATTAGATTTTACAAGGCTACAATTCCAGTGAACTATATATGTCTTCTTCACACATCTTGAAGTTGAATTATTGTGTTAGTGGTTTTATGCTAGGCTTATGTCGTTTTTTTCCCTTTCTTTTTTTCTTCTTATCAGTCTTCTTTTCTTCCTCTCACCTCTTTTGTTGTTTCACCGATACCAGGTTTCAGCCCGATATCGTGTATTTCTGTATTTATAATCTACAAAGAGACAATGCATTGAATGGCACTAATCGAAAGAAGTAGAAAAACAGAAAGACACTCTAAACAATTTTTTTTGGGGGGGGGGGGGGGGGGGGGGGGGGGGGTATTTGTTTTTGCTCATCTCGGTGGCATTGGTGATGGATTTGTTTATTTTTTTTTTTTTTGTGCATTTTATATTATAACTTCCTTCCAAATGATGAGTGCCTTCTTCCTCTATGGCCATCTCTGGTATCGGGCACTGTGATTTCATTTACAGCTTCACAATGTCTATCAGGATTTTGCCTATTGTGCTTTCCATCGACCCTAGTCCTCGAACACTCCCTACCCCAGTGTCTGTCCCTATAGAAACGACAGGTGGGCTTCTTATAACTACATTGCTGTCTTTTATGAAAGAAATTTAAAAATTTAACGTATTGCTGTTTAGAGACAATATATCTTCTTTCTTTTGTCAAAATCTGCTTGTGCCGCTAGGCGTCGCAGTCTATCAGATGATCGGCAACCGAGCCAGGGCGCGCTCAGTCGCTTCATATGCCGTGATGTTATGAAGTCTCAAGTTGTCCGTGACTCCTTCAATCCATCTTCTTCTGGTTTCCCCTGCCTCTTGTTGTTTCGATTTTCATGTTGTATGCTCTTGATGCTGGCATCGTTGGTTCCATTCTCATTAGGGTGACCAAACCATTTCATTCTTTGCTTCTCAATAAATTTAACGATGGGTATGGTTCCAATAGTTCTTGTAATCACATCGTTTCTCACTCGATCTCTTCTGGTTTTATTCGCAGCCATTCTCAAACATCTCATTTCACAGGTGGTTAGTCTTCTCTCATGTTCTTTTGTTAATGTCCAAGTCTGAGAGACAATATATAGTTCACTAAATTTCTTCTTGCCTTGTAGGATAATGCACTCCCCAGGTGTCATCCCTCTTCCTGTAGCCCTAATCAATGGGGTGGGGTCGCCACTAGTTTTGGTTATCAGTCTGTCCACTTGGATGAATTTGACACCACGTCTCTGCCTCTTTGAATCCTTAGTATTGCTGTCCGTTCTGATGGTCAGCGGCACACCTTTGATGACTACTGTCACTGTTAACATGCTGAAATCTATGGAAATCCTAATGTTGTGTGGTACCGCCGTGTTTACCTTTCCTTTAGTGTCTAGTGTTGTCCTGATGGTTTCTTCTGTTTTAGGTGTTTTAGTCAGGTAACCAGTAAGCATCCCCTCCGACCTTTTATGCATCACATTACTGCTCTCCCTTTGATTTTAGGTGCATCATTTTACTGCCATCTTCCCAAGCCCAGTTTCAATAAATTCAGTGACTTTATCCAGTGTCAGAGTCATAAGTGTTACTTGCTTGCTTCTTAGTTGAGTGATCGTCACGTTTAGTTCCTCCTCTTCAATTGTCCTTGTTTTAGATGCTCATCATCTATAAGGCTTCTTTCGAGTAGTTTGTGCTGGTCTTATCCTGTTGTTCGTGTCTTTCCTTGTGTCCTTCACAACCTCTGCATATAACTTCTTCCCTGCTGCCTGACTTTTGGTTAATGCGGCCATGTTCCTTTTAATAACATGTTTAAGATGAAAACCTGTATTAATTAAGTGATTTGGGAGGAAAAGTATAGTATAACATTTAGCAGGCTTCTTGGCCTCTTCTACGCTATAGAAATACACCACAAATACAACAGCTATACTATATTAAATTAATTAGGCTACGATGTCGTATTAAAAAAAAGAGGAAAAACGGTAATATTGTGACTCTAAACTTGGTATCAAGGTCACCTAACGGCGGTAATTCCTATGGTACAATCTAAGCAAGCACACTTAAAATGCACGAAATTTACCGCGTCTATAAATGCGCACTTTCGTTCAAATGCAGACATTTTTACGTCGGTTTCGACAGCTGACCTCTGAGAAAGAAATTATAAACTACTAAAGATAAAAATGAACAGTAAAATTACAAACATCTAATTCATCTTTGAGGTACTTTTGCAAAGTCCTGTACAGTACAACCAGACAAAGACCCTATTTAACAAGCATTCTTTTATTGCAACTGTCATGTTGTAAACTGGTCTAAAATGGTTAATGAAGCGATTTGTACAAAACTTTGTTAACGACTGCCAACAACAGCAACTATTTACCCACTTGGTTTAACAGCAAACTGCATTTGATGCAGTAACTTATAAGCACTACGTTATTATACGTGAAATAGTAAGTCTATAGAGTCATATATTTTCCAATTCGAAATTCACAACTGAGAACCTGGTAAGATATAGTTTCGAATCACACGTACAACAAGCAAACAAACAAACGAATTGTCAATAAACAGGCAGACAAACAGAAAACCACGAAGAAATGCAGAGAGACTCGTCGTCTGCCTTAGTCATTAGAATGGTGGCTGACCTATTGTATTGTGGTTAGCACCAATGTGAAATTAGCGACTTGTGACAGAGGACATACGATTTCTGAAGGCCCCTAAAAAGTCACTTTTTTTCAAAATTGTATGGTTGTTGAGAACAGAAGCATATTTCTTGCTTCCTTTCCCAGAAATTATAAACTGACACTGAATTTACCGTTCAAACGAATCTGTTGACCAAACACATCAATGTGGAAAACAGCTGCACAAACATTAGCCTGAATTTGCTACTCATGTGATAATACAAGAAAATATTCACAGATGAGTTGATTGATTCCAATGCAAAACAGAACCCGCCAATAATTATAATAATATTTCTATACTTGCCGTCGAGAGAAAGCTCAGGTTCCAAAGACATGGCGATGAAAAGAATGCTGAAGGGGATGAAACAGACGATGAAGAGTGTGGAAATCATCACAACCATTTTAGCTACTTTTTGGTTTCGAGTTGACACACTGTATGAATTGTTAGAAGATGATGACGATTCCCGCCATTTTGAAGTTTTGTGAAGTTTAAATATTAGAGTGACTGTGCAAATAATGATGATGATGAAAGCGGTGAATGGTAAGAAGGCGTTGTTGATCAAGAAGGATACTTTTTCAACATTCTCTCGATCTCCAGTAACCACAAGTCCTATGAGTGTTCTATTTCTTGCTGGGACAAACTTGAAGTCCAATCTATTGACCACGTAGATAGGAGCTACGCTAAAGAAGAGGACAATAAAGATAATGACGATCACAGCTGATACTCGTCTGGAGGTAACAATACTTTTAACCTGAGAAAAAAAAAAAAAGGCTATCGAAAATTTAAATAAAATATCTCAAAAGAACATGGTTTTGATATGTACAATTCTCACATATGAAGTAAAAATTCGTCATCATCATCATCACTGTTACGTCTCGTCATTTATGCCACATAGTGGACGTAGTCTATTCCTCTTTTTTGTGTTGTCCTATACAATCCCTATAATATCATGGATGGAATTTTACCCAGCACTTTGGCCTCTCTTACGAACGTTCAGTTTAGGGTTTATTTTGTGCCCGAGACCTTTACTTCCAGTCATGTATGAAAAAGGCTCACAAAATGCTGAGTGGATGTACACATATGCTAAGACCTGATTCGCAGAGATGACACGATTCCCTCTCCCCCTCCCTGAACGTCATATTGCCGAACTACTGATATTCGGTTTGTGTATATCTGTCTCATATTCTAGAAGATCGACACCAGCACTAATCAGTTACGAACTGATTTAAAACAAAAAAACCAAAAAGAAATTGTGTGCTGTTTCCTGAAAAAAAAGTTGGTTTTAATACATGGACTGCTGTTTTGGGGCTTATTACATCAACGCCCAATAGATTTCACAGAGCGACTCTTGTAATTTCCAAAACATCTAACCCAGGTAATTCGAAGGCAGTAAAATTGTAAACTACAGTGACTAAAAATCTAAGCCTGAGATCACACGACATCCAGACCAAGGGGTTGGCAACCTTGTTGGACGGGATAGAAGTACCACATTTGTCGTGGGTCATAATAACACAAATATTTCCCCTTAAAACAATACTTTTGAAGGGTCAATTAGATTATGATCTTTCGCTAAGCTGGGAGGACACACTCACCAACTGCAGCGGTTCTGTTTATTCCTAAATGATTTTCTTTTTCCTATCTGCATATGAATGTAAATTATTGTTCCGTATACCCCTGATATAGACATACGATATACATCGTATTTTATGTCCATAAAAGCTCATCATCATCATCATCAATCAGCCGGCTGATTACAGAACGGTCGTCTCGTCACATTACGTCCGACAATCTCTCCTTCTCTGGCAATTCTCCATCTCTATACGCTTTGATAGCCATCGCATCTTTAAAGTCGTGTATCCATCTTCTCCGTCGGCATCTGACTCGTTTTCCAGAAACTATACCCTCAGTTACCGTTTTCCTTGATGTCTACATCATGTAGGTTGAAAATCTTGTTTTCTTGGTCTATATTATTAAAATACTCTTTCTGTAACTTTTCAGTTCCCTTGTTACTATTGGGATATTTTCCTTTCGTTGTTACCGAGTTGTAGTTTTTTTTTTTTTTTTTTTTGCAATAATTCAGTGCGTATTATCTATCTAGAGTTTTATAGGAAGAAATGGAGTGCAAAAAAAAAAAAAAAAAAAAAATCACTTTTGGGTGTTTACATTGTATACATAGAATAACATAGATTACTTTTCTTAATTTTAAAAACTGTCAAAGAAAATTTTCAATATATATGTTTTGAATAAATGATAACTAATTATAAACACATTCCTCGTCGGGACATTCTACCACGTATATGGGGTATAGCAGATGTTGGTAAACAGCAATGTTATCAGACTTCCCAGGTCGGCAATAGTCAGCCCTAAGTTTAGACATTAGAGACATGTTTTTGAATTGTCCTGTACTTATTACATAAGCAGCTAATTATGTCTGTCAGTCTGTCTGTCTGTCTGTCTTCCTCTCTCTCACAGACACCTACACACTCACAAACAAATACACTCACACGAAACTGATATATTGCATACTCCTACTTTACAGGGTTGTCTTAAGTACCAGTTATCCTTGGCTTCCTTGGCTTCCTGATATCGTCAAATTTGACATTTTGGGGCACAGAAAGAGAGGGACTTCCCTTGCCATTCATAGCTCGTTGGGTCGCAGAACCACTCATATGTTGCATGGGGTGATGTTTTTCTTTATTATCAACGCTTTAACCGTTCCCTCTTTTCTCGTGGTCTCACCGCTCGCTTTAGGACTGTGACATCTGTGAATTAAAAACAGTATGGCTAGGTCAGACGCCACGAGCTGTACACGTGGGAATCTGACGAGCAATGGACAGGGCTGATGTACTGAACTCCCTCAGAGGGACAGCTTGATTAAAAGAATCAAGTAATGATTGTAAATCTACAACAGTGACTAGACTACACGAATATAGCATCAAAATAGATGAAGCCAGACAAGAGCGCTACACAGGGACGCAAAGAATATTGTAAACCAACACAGAACTGGTGTCATAAGCCACCACACGCTGAGGGTGATACTAAAGATACGATCTGAGAACCTAATGACTGAATAGTTCAATGTGAAATTATGATAATCTGTCGACTAACTAACTAACTAGTGTTTATCCATTGTGTAGTCTTGTTTGCTATATAATTTTATTAATTGCAGTTTTTTTTTTTTTTTGGGGGGGGGGGTTGGGGGTGGGGGGAGGGTGTTAAGGGGTGGCGAGGCGGGGGGGGGGGTGGGTGGGGTTCTTCCCTAACAGTTCGGTTCTCTGTTGGATTCTTTACTCGAAATATCTCTATAGCTTGTTGGGCGGATATATGGGTGGCTGTGATATTGTAGGGCATATGCTGGTAATGCTGAAGCTGACGGTCGGGATAGGTGTGTTATGTTATGGCGTCTAAGTCGTGACAAGGGTGAGGTCGGTTGGGACAAGAGGTTTATGGTCAACTTTTGTGATATCTGGTGGGCCTGGGTGTGTATGGCATGGGCCGGACGGATACAGCTCGAAGTCCCCGAGACTAGATGTGTTGGTTGTGAATGTATGGTATAGTAGATAGGGCGGGAAATGATTAGGCAGCCTGCTGGTGGTGCCTGTTCCATACTCCTCCTGTCTCGCTCTGCCTGTAAACTGTACTCTTCATTCATGATAGCAGGGTATTAGTTTCTACTCTCTTGACTGCTTTTAAGCCTGTTCATCAAGTCGTTTTGCTATTGCTTGGTCCTAGTGAATATTGTTTTGTCCTTACTTGTGTCCCTAAGTCTTTCTTTATTATTTTAGGCTGTACATTCTTGTTCAGTCAGTCTCCGTAATTCCTTCCTCATAATTGCTATTTCCTTTTCCATATACGTATGTGCATCCAAGCAGACATACACTGATTTCTCCATCCACTTCTTATCTACGCCCATATAACTCATTATTTTCTAATAATCCACTCTTGTCAAATGTTTTTAGCAATCTAGTGCTGGTAAATACAGGAAATAAATGTCACAAACTTTGAATATCTAGGCTCTATAATAAACAACAATGGAGACTGATCAACATAAATTAAAAGGAGGTTAGCCATAGCAATGCACAGATTGAACAGCCTTAAAAGTCTATGGTTACGCACCAGCAAGGAGATCAAAATTCGAATTTTGAGAGCATGGGTCTTTTTGCTGTGGCTACATACGGATTGGAGAAGTGGGCTATCTCTCAGTCCTTGAGAAAGAGAATAGGGGCTTTTGGTGTGAAATGTTTTAGAAAGATTCTCAGAATATTTTGTGCAAAGAAGATGAGACATATTGACATCTAAAAAGATCTGAACATCAAGAAAGATTGGCTAATAAACAGCAACCTGTCTCGGAAGCTGAAAATATTTTGGTCATATCAAGCGCCACGACAGATAAGAAAAAAATTATAGCAGAAGGCATGGTACCAGGAAGGAAGGGCAGGGGCCAACCGACACGAAGATGGACACAGGAAATAGATGACTCCTTGAATATGAAAGTGCATAGGGCGGGAGAACTGGCGAGAGACCGAATTTCTTTCAGGCAGACTGTGAGGAGAGCGACGTTCTGCAAAGGACCTGCTACATGATGATGTTGAGGAAATACAGGATTAGAAGAACATACCAAGATGAAGAGCTGGGGAAAAGGAGGGGGGGGGGGGAAGAGGAAATTTCAGGCAAGCCCGTCTCCAGCTGTGACCGGTGCAGTGGTCTCATGGGTAGGTCATGCTGGTACAGTGGCAGAAGGGTAGGGTGTGAAGTGTTTGAGATGGTATAGGTGACATGGTAGTGCAGGTTGTAGGTGGGATAGATACAGCAGGAAGTGAATAAGACTGAATACACCCATGGTTCCGCTGGGATTCAAGGAAGGGGGGGGGGAGAGGGGAGGAGGGGGTGCAATGGGTAGACTGCAAAATTCCTAAGTGCTATTGTCTGGATGTTACTCTGTCCATGTACATTTTTAAAAATGTCTGTCGTCTCTTTTTTCTAATATGTTTTGTTATTAAAGCTCTCAATATGTTTAGGTTTAGTCTCCACTAGTGTGTTTGATGCTTTTGTCCTTTGGTGACTATTTATAGCGTATTTCGAAAAGCTTTCCGGTTATAGCTACATTAGAGAACCGTCGTGCCATGGACCCAGTTGATATTCTGATATATATGCTCTACGAGAAGTTTGACGTTTGCTAGAACTAAGTTATGAGTGTCAATGTATGCACGTATGTAAGTTTACCCTACTAGTACATCATACAAGCAATTAACACCGGGTGACACAAAGTGCCACCATACGAATGAGGATCGCCCGCGGATAGGTCCCGGAAACCCACGTTTAACCATTAGGACATATTTTAGGCCCGATTGTATTTAGGGCCCCCAGCAAAAGCCAGGGTGGGGCTTCAATATAACTAAACACTGCATCCCACAAGGGTGTGACGAGATTAGGTAAACACAGATGAGTGTGAATCTGTAATTATGGCCAGAATTTGAGAACAATATGTTGAACAGGGTGTGTTCAGACAGGTGCAAATGCAGGAAGCCAAAGGAAAATAAGACACATAACTGATGTAGTCAGCGGCAAGCTGCGGGCTTTACCGATGAGGGGCTCCGAGTACTTATGGACTGATTAGTTCGATTAGCATTGAAGATTATCTGCCGACTTACTAACAACTACAAAACTTACCTGTGATGATACACATACCTAACAGGCTGACATTGACTGGATCCTTGAAGCCTTGCTTGACAAAACAAATTATATTTATGAGGTTTGTGACAATTCCAAAGATATCAATGAACTGGCATACACCCGTAAACGTAATCCATTGAAAGATGAAAATAACGTAGTCACTTACGTAGACAGGGGATGTAACTAATGCAAACACTATTTTCACTTCTGGCGATAATGATGTACTGTTTGTTTCCCTTTGTTGGAGTAGCATTATTCTAAAATTATACAGCCGACAGTTACTGTCACTGCAAGCAAATACTTAAGATAATAATTATGTATATATATATATATATATATATATATATATATATATATATGTATATATACTAAAGGAGAGACAAAGGAAAAGTCATGAAAGGATCAAACATTATTACGACACAAACAGTTGCAAAATGACTTAGAATGATAGTCTATTTCAAGCAGCATGGTTGACGATCGTTTCTAATAATATAATATTAAATAACCGTCATTCAATGTCCCAACGGAAGACGCTGATTCTAAGAATAACTATGTATTTTATGACCTGCAGCATGGCGTGAATAAGACTGCTAAACATGACCTAGTAGTAGAAATAGGGAGTTTTAAGGAATCACTATACAGCATTTTTCCCCCAAAAATATCACTTTTTCAGTGTGATCATTTTTGTAAAGTTCGGCATTCGTAGAATAGATTACACACAAAATTTGTGTCTTTTGTAAACAATTTAGAATTTAAAAGTTAACACTAAAGACTCCAACCCCTGCACTTTTTACGTAAAAAAAAAAAAAAAGTTTAAAAGTCAGTTTTCACACAATTATATATTTGTGTTTCTTGTGTGTGCAAAACCCTAAATTCCCAGCTAATTTGAAGGCTAGAAACATGATATTTAGTGTGAATTCTCCGTAGACAATATTAAAGAGACAGGTTTATTTGAAACAGAAATATTAAAAATTTTTTTTTTTTTTTAATGATTAATATCATCTGACGCAATTTTAATTTTTTTTTGGACTTCTTCAAGAGACCTACATTTTAAAATTCTTAGTCAAATATTTAGAAACAATTTTGAGTAAAAAAAAAAAAAAACTGCACCAGTACCTCGACAAGGGAATAAAGTTCATGATTCCATATTCTATTTCTTAATACTAAATTTTGCTGTTATAATTCAAGGATTCTAAGTACATATTGTTTTTACCCAAGATGACGGCTATTGCAATGGCAATCATGACTTTATAAAACTTATGGTATGCAAATGTATAAAGATATATCCCTACAAATGACTATTATTAAATAATTGGTCTAACAATGTAAATAACACACACAAAATCGTTTGGTGTAGTGACCCTCTCACAAGTAGGCAGTGAAAATTTGAGTGGTGGAAAAGATAAAAAGTTACCACAATGAATTAAAATAAAGAACGACTAGCTGAATTCTGCATGCAGTCAAAGAATTATATTTGAAAACACTATCTATGCACATAAGGAAATTCACAAATTAACTTTGCATTGACCAGAAGGCATGACAGCAAGCATATCAGGTAGTCACCTCTTTATAAATAACAAATATGGTAGCTCTTTGATGAGCGTCAATCTATGGCATGTTCTTTTCCGGGCTTTGCTCGTCACAGACTTCAGCACTAAATTTAAAATAATATAATATATATAAGTAAAGGTTTTAGTAATGGAGAGTGAAAAAAAGTAGTGTTTGTCCATGAATGTAAAGTAAACGGAGGTAATGGTTATATCAAAGAAAAGACTACCACCTCAATGTGATATTAGAATGGAGGGTTTGAAAAATCAAAAAAATTCAAATATCTGGGTACAATAATAACATCAGAAGAAAGAAGTATGACATAAATTAAAAGCAGAATAGGCCAGGCTAATTCTGCATTTCACAGAACAAAGAACGTCTTGTGCAACAGGTTACATTCGTTCGATGCTCGAAACAGCATACTAAAATGTTGTCAAAAACCTATATTGCTGTATGGTAGTGAATCATGAAATCATGAAATTAGAAAAAAGACTTAGAGGCCTTGGAGATGTGGTTTTCCAGACGAATGTTACAAATCCCTTGGACGGCCAGAGCAACTAACTAGGATTGTTTGAAGGAAGCTAATGGAAGCAGATCAGTATACACAGCGATAAGAGTAACACAAGCCCTTATTTCTGGTCGTGTGATGAGGGAGAAAGGTATGGGGAATATTGCAAAAACTGAGTTGAAGGAGGAGAGGAAGACCATAAGGGATGATGACGAATAGACTGCGACAGTGGCATGGCGGTATATCATCGGTGTAACTGATCCAGAGATCAAGAACAGAGATCTGTGGTGATGCATGAATGCAGGCGGCTGGTACATGATGATCATGATATCATTAAATGCTAAAAAAGAAAAGGTATATGCTTGGGCTAGTGGGTAAAGGCCCCATGCATATTTTCTTGATGAGCAGATAGGAACTCAGCCCGCTTTCTGAACAACTTTACCTTATATATATATATATATATATATATATATATATATATATATATATATATATATATATATATATATATATTTATATACATAGCTCCAGGTAATATGCATAGCTCTTGGTAATATATGTATATATAAACGCCAGGTAATATATAAAGCAAAATATATATATATAGCTCAAGGTGAGTTTTACAAATATAAATATAGCTCCAGGTAATATATATATATATATATATATATATATATATATATATATATATATATATATATATGTATATAACACCAGGTAATTTATATATATATATATATATATATATATATATATATATATATATATATATATATATATATATATATATATATATATATATATATAATCTTGTGGTAATACATACTCATAGTTCCAGGTTTTGTAGATATAAAGCTCTAAGTAATATATATAGCACTAGGTAATTCCTTGATCACACATTCTTACACAAGCCATCATAATCACCATGATCGATTCCACTTTTGTCGTTAAGCGTCGTGTTGATTAACAGTTTGCGATACATTGCTTGATGCGTAGCAATGGCTATTGTCGTTCCGTGTAGTCTTTGGTTTCTCCGAGGGCGACTTCTTCTTTTCACATTAATTTTTTTCACGTGTAGCACCTTTCTGGTAGTTGCTCTAACGAGAGTGCCAAACCAATTGATCGTCTGTCTCTCAATAAATTTAGGCATGGTGTTGTTTTCACAGTCTGCCTGCTACTGTTATTTTCCACTTTGTTTCAGCTGATTAAGTTGGCAGCTTTTCTCGAGCATCTATTATCACATGTTTTAATTTTACCTGGGTTAGCATCTGATCGTGACAATGTAGACACCTTAGCACAGTGCTGGTATGAATATATTATTTATAAAATGTTTTTGTGCGGTCGTACGTATGTTTGGGTGACCTAATAATGCTATTAGTTGGTATATAGCTGGTTGGCATCCAGTTTCTATTTCCTAATCTCTTTGCCCGTCCTGCGAGAATATACTTCCTAGATATATCAATTTTCTTTCTTCAGACAAGTGCCATTCATCCGTATATTAATTTGAGTTTTTTTTTTTCATATTCACTTTCATGCTATGTCCTCTGCATGGTAAACATAGCATCTGCAAATAGTTCTATAGTCTACTCCTTATTGTAGAATATGCAATGATTATGTGCAAATAGTAGCTAGTTTATTGTGTGTAAATTTAGTTCTTTCTCTAGTAAGTAACGTCCCTTATTTTCTGGATTTTCTGGGTCGGCTGCTTTAAATCTGACCTCTGGATATTCTGTCTAGTTATTTTGTTTTGTATAAGAGAGGGAACAGCACGCATCACTGCCACAACTCTGTATTGAATTTCAACAAGTGTGACTGTGTTCTGACTGAGCTTTGTGAAGCGTGTGGTAAATGGCTTTGATGCTGTCTAGCAATTGTCCTTGTAGGTCTATCCCTTAATCCTCAACAAAAGCCATAATTTTTTTCCGTCTATTCTATTCAATAAGTTTTTTTTTTTTTTAAATCCACAAACATAGTTTTAGTTCCTAGTTATATTCATTGGGTTTCTTGCAAACGTCTCCTATTGTTGACTATTCATGTAATGTTTAACATATAAAGAAAATATGCAATATGGCGCTTGGAGGCTTATGTGCGTTACTGTGTAATAGTTCTCAAGTAAACAAAGACCACATTTTATATATATATATATATATATATAAATATTTATATATATATATCTATATAATATAGGCCGTGATAAAATATAATTATTATATATATATATAAATAAAACTAAATTTGAGAATATATTCTCACCTGTAGGCAGTGGCAAAATATAATTCAGTTATGGTCTCTTTGAGGTAAACATTAAATATAATATTCCAAAACACATACACGGCACATTGTTTAATATGTTCATAGGGTTTCTACGGACTTAACTGTACAATAAGTCAGTCAGTAAAATACAATTCTATAGTGTTTTGGGGCATATGTTCATAGGGTTTCACAAGGAAATATGTGATGCTGTGTATTGCAAAGAAAAATTCGATGATCAAAAGTCAGTGATACAAATAACAGGTTGCTTGAGATACAACTGAAATGTAACTCGTACATTGTCTGTCCCATTATAATTAATACTTTTATCAAATAACTGTGAGCTGTTCAAAGTAATCAATTTGCAAAATAGAAGGAGTAGGTAATATGGGGCTTGCAGTATGCCAGTCACATAAAACATCTCTATAATTTTTTTGACTGACATACTACAATTACCTAAACGTTCTTTTTACAAATTGATTACTTTGACCAGCTCGCAGTTATGTGATAAAAGTATTAATTATATTGTTACATACAATGTACGACTCTTTATTATCATTCCATAACATCTAGAGGTTTGCCGGCTTTACCAAATATGGATGTTTTGGCAAATATATGCCAACATAAGAGATGGGTATTTAGCATGACAACTGAATACTGTCCTTTGCACACCTGAAGATACATTATTTCAATTATAAGATGACGGGATGCATTTAACCAAACAATGGCTTGGTATCTTTTGTATGGCTCACATGAAGAGATACCCTGTATGTTCGACACTGGCTGCGTTTTAATGGCTTTTTATTCAGCTAGATCTGCTATAAGAAAACAGGCTGGTAGTCTGCTTCGATTTTAATGTAATAAATTCTGCATAACGGAAAGATTAGTTTACATGCTGATATAGTTTTTCTTTCTCCTTTTTTTTTTTATTCAATGCTGCAGACCAAATTAGTCCTGCATTTGCCATGAATAGATAGATATATATTGTTCTTGTTCTTGGTCTGCTTCTTGCTCTACGTCCCTCTCCCCTGTTGGTATATGCCGTGTATGGTACAGCATCAAAAGACAGTCTCTCCAAGTGGGCAAATCCATTGATTTGTTGTCTTTGCATGTAATTTAGAACTGGTTTTGTGTCGACTTTCTCGTGTGACCTCATTCTTGATTTTATCTTTTCTGGTCAATCCTGCAGTCTTTCTCAGACACCTCATTTTTATGGTTTCTAATTTTCTTATATGTTTTATTGTGAGTTACCACGTCTGTCACTGATAGCATAGGATGGGAGTGAATATACTTTGTATGAGATCTTTGTGCTGAGTGTTATTGCGCTATAAGAGGGGGCTAGCTGTTCCTAATACTTGGCCTACTTCATTGTATAGGATGTCAATTTCTTCATCCACTTTACCATCTTCAGTGAAGGTTCTTTCAAGATATTGAAACTCAGATGCCTGTTTTAATATGTGTATTCTCCATTGCTATATTTGATTTTTTGCTTCTTCCTTCATATTGACACTACTTCCGTCTTCTCCATGTTGATTCTCATCTTTCAATATTTTTTTTTTTAATTTGCATTCCTAATTCATGGATGTGAGATGTTCTAAATTCATGGCTTTAGCTGCAATCAAGGCCTGGTCATCAGCAAAGAGTAATTCGTTGATGTTCATATTATTTTTGTTACTGAGCTTGGCATCTTTGCTGATGCTGTCAAAGTAGGTGATAAACATAAATGGTGATAAGACCCACTGATGTCTAACTTCGGATGTTACTTTGAATGGTTTATGTTACCTGATTTAGTCTAACTACACTTCTACAATCTCTGTAGAAGCTTTTGCAAACGTCAGTAAGGTATTTACTTACTCCATATCGAGCTCCTACTTTCCATAATTTTCTTTCATCAACCCTGTCGAAGGCTTTGTCCTGGTCTAAAGAAGCTACAAATAAGTTCAGATCATAGTCGATGATTTTTTTTTAATTAACTGTTTAAATGTGGAGATTACATATTTTATCTGAAACTCATCTGTTATTCTGCTAACTGTGTTTCTATCACTGGTCGCAGCCTCATTTCTATTATCGTAGCATAAATGTCCTAGCATGATTTAAAAATCGATATTGATTATGTATTCGGTTGATTCACCTGTTCTTCCAATACGGTACAACTATTGTATGTTGCTAGTCAAAGGGAGTAGTTTGTTGTACCAATGCCAAATTATAAATTCTGTGAAGACATCTAATGGTTGCTTTCACCTGCTGTTTATATTATTGATGTTGGCAATCTATCAGCTCCAGGTTTTTGTACATTTGGAAACTGCCTAATGCCTTACCTACTTCAGTAATTAGTGTATCAGGTTGTAACACTGTTGCTTTGTAGTCTTTGGTTGTTCTTTCCTGGAAATTCCCTAAGTACCGAAAATTAGGTACAACGGTTTAGTGGCAGTTACAGAAATTACAGGAAAAACATTACAGCTGTTTGGTAGTTAAAGAGCTCATTGAAGTATTCTCTCAATCTTTCAGCTATTTTTGGTCATTCTGTTAATCTTCTTTCTATTTTATCCTTAACTACTACTGTTGGGTTGTAGCTCAGGTCTCTTTTTCGCAGTTTTTATTATTTTGAAGAAAATATTCTACTGTCTTTTTTCTCTTTTTCTACTAAAGACTCCCCGAAACGCTCCCATGATTCATGTTTTGCTTTTTTGTTTCCCTGGTTAGTGTTTCTTCGTTGCCGTCTGTAGTTTGCATAATCATCTCATCTCTTCGATTTTAGCCACCATTCATATGTCTCTTTCTTCTTAACTGCTTCTTTTACTTCTTCAGACCACCAAGGCAAATATGTGTTATAATTCAGTCTGATCCCTCTATTTCATTTTTCCTCATAATTCTTCGGTAATACTAAGCAAGTTGGTTTTATATACTCTCCATTCATCCCCAGTATTCCCCACCACAGGCGGTAGTTCTTCTTTGAATGCTGTCTCTACTTTTTTTTGTAAATGTTCTTTTACTACTTCTTGTTTCAAATTTTTACCTAGATGAGATCATGATTTTGGTTAATTTCTACCTGTGTTTCTTGAAGGCGAGATATCGTCCTGTCATCTCAATTATTTCTAGGAAGTAAAGATGGGCGGCTTGATGCTGACCACATCAGTCACCAAGTGTCGATTAATCTATGCCTAGCCTTTTTTTGCCTAATACGCCTGAATTCATGGAAAAGGTTTTTTTTTCATACCTTATATTACTCCAAAACGATTTACGATAAGTCATGTTTTCTAGTATAGCTAATGTTACACCTCCCCTAGACATATATTTTATTTTATTTAAGTAACACATAATTTTTATAAAAACAATTGACATCAATAATTTTCTGGGATTGAAAGATTTAAAAAAAAAAAAAAAAAAGCTGAAACATATGTGTTCAGATTACAAGAAACTTACAGTCTTGCTAAAAGTAAAATGGTGTAAAAAAAAAAAAAAAAATCTTCAACACGTAACTGTATAGTCGTTACACTCTATTTTTTTTTTTTCTTTTTAATGCTGCTTCTCTGTGGATTAGTTTGCTTGCTTGCTTGCTTGTTGTACTCCACCAGTACATCACAGAGGAGATAAACATCCACTGACACAAAGTGCAACCATGAGGCTGAGGATTACCCATGGGAACTTCCCAATAAACCCCTTTCAGGCATTCTGGTCATATCTGTGGCATAGCCATATTTATGGCCCAGCTATATTAAGGACGACGGCTCAATCGATGCGAACGCTTCGAAATGCCGGGGTGCCGGGTTCGATCCAAACTGCGGGCCATGCGCCTTGCGTTGGTTTCGACACTGGTATCAGGGAGCCGACCGCCTAGAGGCAATGGCAAGCTACTGGACGTAAATTTGCCTAGAGGAACCACAATACAGCCAGGGGCTGCTGGGGTTGGTTCCTGTAAAGGATACGCAACCAACCTAATCCTGATATTCAGGGTCCGCGGCAAAAGCCAGTGTGGGGCTTCAAATAATGAAAAATTGCATCCCACATGGGGACGACTGATGCAATTCTGTAGATTTCGAAATATTACACATGTGTAATAATCCCACTTGAACTAATTCTTGTGGATTTCTTCATTAGGTTTCAAATTATGCAATGGTTTCGAAAACTGCGGCCTGTAACTTTTTTTCGGATTTTTTTTTAATGGGTGTGTGAGGCAGATATGTTCTGCATTGTATTTAGATACTTTTGTTTGACAAGTGCACCATGTGTAGCTGCACATGTCATAACAACAGCAGAAACATATATTAATTTTAATTTTAATACTATTTGTATACTGTTTATTTGTTATGTTTATATTTTTGAAATACGAATAAGATAAGCGTCATGACCTTAAAATAGTATGACAGTGGCAAAGCTCAAATTTATCCAAAGGAAGAGAGATTCGTAACATAAATGACTGCTCAGTTGCGTGACACTATATAAATGAGGCACTGGTGGTATTTATATCCCTATTACTCATGTCGGTTGGGGTTAATGCCGGAAAGGTATTTTTTTTTTTTTTTTAAGTCTAATTTTAAGTAAAAGTTAGTTGTTGCTTCAACACTGTTTCGAACAGAGTTTATGTTCAATAGAACAATAATCTTCAAGTCGCTTTGAACTAACATTGCAGAAATAGGGAACATGATGACCTAAATACAGCCAATGCTTTCGAAAACTAATATATCAAAAGGACTGGACACAAGGACACGACATACATTATGTTTAGGTATTTGTGTGTGTCTGTGCATTGTTTGTGTTTATAAGACGGCATGTGTTTCCATTATTTAGTTTTCAAAGTTTATAAGAATGGGGTTTGTCTTATATACAGCATGTATTTACAATAATTTGTTTTTAATCAACACTGGGTTTACCAATAGGGGTCATCTCATTCAAGGGAACATCTTATGCACCGACAAATACGTTAATCGCGTGTACCATATAGGCCATCTAATATTAAATATACGTTTGCTGAACCGACTAACACTGACAGAGTAAATCAAACTGCATTCACTTGTTGAAGCTGACTACTACAAGATAACATAAAGTGTACAAAAGAAGTGTACATTTAATTAAGTTTACTTCTTTTCATGACAAATAAACTTTGCAAACCCATTCTATATTTACTGCTCATGTGATATTAAAAAAAGAAGTTTTATGACGAATGTATTGATTCTAAAACAATGCAAATACCCCCCCCCCTCCCCCCCTCCCAATAGAAAATTACGTGTCAGCTGAAATGGCTACAAATACGAAAACATAACAGGAACGAAGCATGCAATGAATAGCAGTGAAATCATCACAACCAATTTCTCCACTAGGAAGATGATTCTTGTAGGCTGGTAGCATGCGTCATGACACCGAAACAAAGTTCATTCACAAAATTAAGGCCATTGTGGAATTGTGAGCCACCTACCTCTTAGCAGTTACAAGATGTCGTACAGCAGATATTAACAACATGTGTCATTTGCAGTACTGATTGGTCCATACAAGAATATTTTCAATTGACCTAGTGGAGCAAATAAAGCAATTTACGTCAGGTAAGTCAAACTAGAGGCCTGCGGGTAGCATGCGGCCCTTTGCAAACGTACCTGCTGCCTGCACAAAGAGATATTCTGCAATAATGTTTATAAACTGACTCCACTTTGTCGTGTGTGACTCAGATGACAACCACATTCGACCCGTATGGTCCTCAGAGGACATGACTGCTTTAGTGATCTTAGCGACAACTCCCTGTCAAAGTTGAAGTCAAGAGGATCGATTTATTTGCAACGGGGTTTTATCCCACTTAGTAAGCCGTCGTCCGTGAGTATAGCACAAATCAGATGTCCGTAGCTACAGTGAAGATACCCATACATTACCTAAACAAACCTTACGGTGAAGATACCCATACATTACCTCAACAAACCCTACGATGAAGATGCCCATACTTTACCTTAACAAACCCACGACTTGCAGAGAACAGGACAATTAGCTCGGCCACTGTTGTGAATAAAATTACTGGAAGTTCTAAAAGTTAACGAAGGCAGAGCATTGTGATGAGGGTAAAACAGGGCATCCGTGTTGTGCTTACGGGTTGTGAATGTAAACAGTGTGGCCACTGGAAGAGATTGCAGCAAGAGCCGCTGGGGTCGATAGCACGGTGTGGGTTGTGAACCCCGAGGGTTAGGCTTTACCGGGGCTTGAACCTGGAACCTCCAGCACTCGAGGTTGACGCTATTCCTCGAGACCACGCAGCCCCCTTTATTTGTGAGTTACCTAATGAACAGTGTGACATGATGCCATGTTTGATAACTTACTTATACACATTAGTGCTTTCAAACCTGAATTCAATGTGTTTTGTCTTTCTTATAGTTCATAACGTGTGAAGTTAATCATCGTATATCATTATCGTCCCTTACTGTCAGTCAATTTGATTGCATGTGTTACGATCCTACTGGGTTACGAAAATCATTCTTTGGTCTTGTTGATCGATTATATTCATTACACTGCAATTATAAAACATTTGAGCAACATCTCTCAGGTCCTGTCTGTGCGTCTACTACAGTTGATCTGTTCTGTTTCTAGAGTGTTCTGTAACACATTTCTACGTATCATATGAAAATAGATATATAACTATTCTAGTTTCGTATACTGTCGCAACACCCTTTACGGATAATTTTTGTTTCTTATATTATTCTGCCAGCTACGGAAGTTACAAGGTAAAGATAGCTATTCTAAAGTCAATGTGTGAACAAATGCTACAGCGCTAAAATAGCATCTTTAGGAATGCGAAAATGTGGAGCTATGTGTTAGGGTTTTAAAATGGGTATTTCGAAGATATACTTCTATGCGTTTTCAATTTAATGGCAGCAGGAACAACTAACAATATGGGCGTCATAAAATATTCATTGCTAGAGGAGAAGTATATACGATTACGACCTATTTGGTTTCATATTAGTTTACAGAATCAACCATAATCCGGAAGTTTGTGATATTCGACACATTCTCTTGGAAGCAGCTCTTGCTAATATACCTGTATTTATTGTGAGCTGTTTTGTCTTTTATTCTTTTATTTGAGTCAGTGAAGTAGTGGGGCCTTGGTTAGCCCCCCCCCCCCCCCCCCCCCAAAAAAAAAAAAAAAAAACCTATATTTACTACTAAAAAACTATTTACCACGAGAGCGGTGTATTGGGCAAATGGGGCTAGTGTAGCACAGCTGTCTTCTTTGTGTATTTTGATGTCACACCCAAATTCGTCTTTATTTTGCTACAGGAGCAGTCAAAAGAGAATAGACAAGAAGAAGTTAGTTGTGTCGATAGCGGTTGTGCTGATGATGATGTCTTACTTCTCACTTGTCTGATGCTTGGAAAATAAAATATCTGGAAACAACTGTTCCTTTCTGTGCTGTCTTCATTGTGATACCTCAGTTGTGTCACAAAACAACATCAATGATATTCTGAATGGCCGCTATTTTAGCTCCATGGTTTCATACTCTTGAGGTCGCGTTGTGTTCTTCTCCAATTACTTAGTTAACTGGTTCTAGTTTCTGTAACTGCCACCCGGCGTCTAATGCTGTCAGGTAATAACGGTCTGATCGTCGACCTAACATCTTAGTATTGTTGCTACTAAATGCGTCTCTGTTAACTATGGATCCATATATCTTGCCTGTTATCTCTGCAGTTCGATGTCTCGTTCATGTCACCTCTTTTGTGACTGACTTTGAGGCTCAATGTGACTGGTTGCTCTGCTTCTATTGTTGAGCTGTCATCTCCACAACTAAAGGCTCTCGAATACGAGGGTCCATGAAAATAGTCACTCGTCTTCCAAGTCTCGTTGACTGAAGGTTACCCAAGTAGTTTTTTACCCATTATTTAGACGTTAGACTTTGGCATTTGGCAGAGAGACAATGTTAGACCCTTATAGGGCACTTTGGCTTTGAGGGATAAGAAGCTTTTTTTTTTTTTTCCACTAGGAACTCGGACCAGTCTACCGAGCTTTAAGCTTGACAACTCATAGCGTCGTACCGGTATTTCGAGCCCCTTGAGAGCAGACAAATGTTTTTTTAATTGGCTCAGTTCTTCCACTGTAATATAAAAAAAATAAGAATAATACTTATGTTAAATGGAAAACAATACGTATACTGTGGTCTGCGTCGTCGATAGTCATGGTGTCCACCTCGACTGCTAGAGGTCCTGGGTTCAAGTCCCGGTGAGGGTTGCAATTTTAGTAATTTCCACCTGGTCTCTGGGTAGTGATATCGGATGCCCGTGTGTATTGTTGCGCACGTAAAAAATCCCTTGGCAGAGTGAGTGCAGTGCGCTGAGATTAGTCAGACTCAGGCTTGAGTTAGAAGAAGTACGGAGCAATTATGGGTTATACCCGTGTGCTTTGATGTTGATCCGTTGAATAAACATAAACATAAATATATACAAAAGTACCTAAATTACCAAGAATTGAAAAATCAAGAAACACAATTGTGATAATGTATTCACATTATTGAAGGGTCTCATTTATCCTCTTTTAATTGTTTGGGTGGGATTTGGTGAGAGCGTGAGTTATCTTTCTAACAAGAAGAACAATTTTTTTTAGGCACCAAGTAAGTTCTCCTTACCCGGTGTGCACTTTATAGCACGTTAGATTCGTTTGTCAGTTCTGGCTAAAACGTGAAAACTAAAAAAAAAAGGATTACATTTTATTTATTTTATGTCGTGACAGAATACATGTTGCAAAACCATTCTATAGTTACTGCTCATCTGATAGTAAACAAAAATGTTTGATGATGAATTTATTGACTCTAATACGATTCCGATTCCTGCAAATACAATCAATGCATTTCTGTATTTCCCTGTAATAGAAAATCGTGTGTCAGCTGACAGAGCAACAAAATGTATAATCAGAGGAACGAAACAAGCAATGAAGAGCAATGAAATGACCACAACCATTTTGGACACTTTTTGGTTACGAATAGAAATGATATCTGCTTGGGTAGCTGTCGTGGTTTCATTGCGCCATTTGGTTTGACTCTGAAGCTTGACCACAAGTATTGCTGTGCTTATAATGATAACAGCGAAGGATTTTGCTGGAATGAAAACATTATTGACAGCAAAAGTTACTCTTTCAACGGCAAAGCGATCTTTAGTAAACACCAAGCCAATGAGAGACTTGTTTCTTGATAGATAAAACTTCCTTCCCAGTCTGTTGACGACAAAAAACGGCGCCACACTGGAGATGAGAACGAGAAAGATGACGACAATGATGACTGACATTCTTTTCGGTGTTATCATACTTTTTACCTAAAGAAGAACAAACATAATCAAGATTTTTTTTTTATTAGTGTTCATTCCATATAAGCGACAGGGTGAAAAAATGGCTACGTTATTGTTTTTCCCTTTAACATCGCCTTTACTTTTCTAATAATTTAACAAGAAAGAAATGTTTTTTCTTCTTGCAGATTTACTTTCATATGTATAAAGCAGACAGTATTCATGAACTCAATTTAGAGTGCTGCGTTTTTTAAAAATGAAATACTTATATGCATGTTTTTCACCCTCCATTTTAATATACAGCATATAAGCTTAATTGCAACAGACAATCACTTTCTACTTACAAACCTAGACATCTGTATTTTCCTTTTTTTTCCCCTGATACCAAAGGGCAATCCGTAAAACATATCCAGTTGCCAAACTCGGTATCAATGTTTAGCCTGGTGGACATGGCAGTAAACCTGGAACTAGTGATTAGGGATTAGAAATGATTATCATCACAGCACTCCGGACAGATCCATACGTGCTCCGATCTCCTCAAAAGCTCCACAAGTGTGAAATGACTGATGACGCCTGTTCTGTGTTGGTTAATGACACGTCTTGTGCCCTTAGTGAAATGTTCATTTCTTGCAGATCCAGGCTGCAACCCCATGCCCATCAGTCTGGAGAGGGATACGGAGTCATGTCCTTTGGCGTACTCCTCGGTTCGGTAAGTGCAGTGCACAGCATTGATAACATCATTTTTATCCAGTACTGGGCCAGCCAAAGCAACTGCAGTGTCAGCAATATAGTCTCTACGCTCGTTCCCTTGAACATCCGCATGACTTGGCACAAAGATGAAGGTTAGGGCAGCTATTCGTTAAGTGTTTCACTCTATGCTTGCCTGGTAAATCCAGCTTGGATTTTTTAAAAACATATTCAACTGGAATTGTCAGAAATTAGCATTTCAGAGCAGATATGAATCTTAATGGTGTGTCAAATATATTTAGGGCAGACTTTTTAGGTCGTTGCTGTATCAACCTCATCATTTGCTGACTGTTAAGTTTTACTAGGAAATCAAGAGTTTAGTACTTGTCACTGTTTTCTGCGCTGCAGGCTCTCTATACCACTGCAATAAGCAACACAAAGCTGCCTCTACCAAATCGTCTGCAGCTGGAATCGTATCGGGCATCTCAGAATTACGGAACTCGTTCACAGCGATTAGGCCACAAAGGCCGACAATGTGAGGATAGTCCGCACTGATTATTAATCAGACGGACTGGTAATTCGGGACAATGGAATTCTATAGTCATTCACATCGAGCTCAAGGGGTATAACGGTCGACTAGCTACCTACAATAGAAACCGTGACAATAGCAAGGTCATTTTCATGGTTGGGTTCTCAAAGAGTTCACACACCCGTTTATATATAGTGAATCAATAAGAATACTTAATAAAATCCCGCTTTGGTTCATAACTAAGCACTTCGCAAATGCCTAACCTTCATGGCTGTGCGAGGCAAGGCGGGTGTTCCAGGCAACGACCTTGCAGATTATTTTGCAAACATTGCGTTGCTACGGTTGGTCCTGTACTGGACAGAAGCGATGCTACCACTGCCATATAGAGCACTTACCACGAAAACGAATATGGCAAAGAGGCATACATCTATATCTCCCTTGAGGCTAAGCATATGGAAATAAAATATGAGGCAGCAAGAAAGGATCCTTTCACAAAAGGTAAAAAAGGTTTAATAAATCAGTACAGGACAGAACTTAATAATTCTTTTGACGCAAGTGGACCTTTTCAGGAGGAGATCAGCGCAGCTGTGGAGCTGTCCCAAACGCTATGGGGATAATCCACACTAACCACTAATCATGTTCTACCTTCTATAGTTATTTACAAATGCGGTCACATCCGTCGTTAATTATTGTGGTTTACTTTCCCTTTTGGAAACTAGGGGCTTAGGCCTATTGAATTCCCAACATCATAAAAAAGCCCGTTGAGAAATCCCGCAGCCTCTAAAACTATATAGACATTTTTTTATGTTTTTGTTAGGGCCTTTTCCCTAGAACACATTTTAGGGTGTTTAGTCCAACCCATAACCGCCCCTTTCCCAACCCCGCCCTCTCAAAGTTTTCTCTGTACAAGCGTCACTGACGCTGTCTGATGTTACTGATAATACCAACCTTCAAAGGAGCTGTTACACACAAACATCTCTCCATTGTTATTAAGGCAGTGATCCAGCCAGTAATCCGTGTGAATGTTGTGTGTGGTAAAGCACTTACAATGTACTGAAACTCCCTGGCCTCGAAAGGCAAATCCAGTTCTGCAAACGCAGGCGTGTAACATAAATTTGTCCACAACAGTGTTAAAAGACTGCAGAGATCTGAAACAGCCAGTCCTGTAATGAATTTACACGCATATTAGTCTTTTTGGTTAAATGATCAAACTCGTATGCTTTTGACCTTCACTGGGCGCTTGGTGCATTTTACTGTGATTTCAATTTAAACTTCATTAGACATTAACTTATTCACATTCTATAACATGTTTTTTTTTAAAGCAGGGAAAATGAGAGAGTGGGCCTATTCTTCATCCGTCACTAAAATGTGATAGCGAAACGCACACTATGAGGTTGAATGTATGGTTAATTTTTTTTCAGTTCCAACCAACTTAGCAAACATGTATAGCTTTTTTCTAAGTCTATTGTTAATACGCCTAGGGTGTGTGCTATCACTTGATTTGTTTTCATTATGCGGTGAATAGATAATGAGATCTATCATGGATGCACCAGTAATTTTGATTCGTGATCGTAACACAACATGCGGTAGGGTGATGACACCGTCTTGATAGCGACAAGCCAGAAATAACTCCAGGCGTTGATAGATAAGGTGGTGGTAGCAACAAATAATTTTGCGAAGACAGAAGTAATGGACAAGTACTTACATTTAAGCATCTAGGCACATCCAAAGGAAGATGTATCACAGACAAAAAGAACAGAATAGGTGATTGCAAAAATGCCTTTTATGAAATGAAGAGCATTGTGTGCAATAAATCCACGTCATTGGAGGTTAGAAAAAGAATTGTCGCGTTGCTTCAAAGAGCCAGTTTCAACAATCACCTGTAAATCCTGGATATTGAATAAACAAGACGAACAAAATGTCGACGCCTTGGAGATGTGGTTTTACAGAAGCATACTTGAAATCCCTTTGACAGCAAAAGAGCAACTCAGATGTTTTGAAAGAAGTGAGTGAGAGGAGAGAGAGAGAGAGAGAGAGAGAGAGAGAGAGAGAGAGAGAGAGAGAGAGAGAGAGAGCGCGCGAGAGAGAGAGAGAGAGAGAGAGAGAGAGAGAAAGAGAGATAGAGAGAGAGAGAGGTAGGACAGGGAAGGACAGAACCCTATTATATAAAAACATAGTGCAATGAAGAGAGTTTTCTCAAACTTCTGGGTTCAATAAGAACAATAAGAAAAACTTCACATGGGAGCAATCGCTGCAGGAGCAGCTACCGATCATCAGTAGGATGGTCCCTCGTCTCTTATAGTTTCGGTCCCATATCCTAGTCAATGTAAGAGGGCGGGCCGGCCTGGTTCATACAGCCAGACCCCGGTTCTTTTGCTGTATTTAATCGAACAGGGACAAGACGAAAAGGTTACTTTGCAACAGGTACTGCAAGAATTGGTGAATATATATATATATACATATATGTCGCTTGGAAAAACAGGCCATCAGGCGGTTAAAAAAGGACCAAGCTTTTCTTTTTTGTTTCTTTTCGAACTGTTGTAGCAAAATGGCTGCCTACCTTCACGACCAGAGTGACAAGCCTACGGTTTGTTCAACGGACAGATGTTAGACTTTGGCAACTGGCACAGAGACACTAACACACATTTATCGGACTCATCGGCTTTTAAAGAAAAAGAAGCTCCTCTAAACTGGGGACTCAGACCAGCTACAGAGGCCCGTCCCCTACGACGTTTCGTTGCGTTCAGAGCCAGCCCTTTCAGCAACTTCACCCAGTTGTTTCAGAGACTGTGTACGCTGTTTCCTCGCAAGCCCAGCTGCTTTAGCTCATTGTATGTAAAATTGGAGATAAGACCTCTTGCGCCTAACTCGACGGCGATGATTTTAAATGATTGCTCTTCGTCTCTCCTCAGACCGGACACGAGCTACCAGTACTTTTCAAGCTTGTACAGGTGATTTTCTTTTATCCACGACTCATACAGCAGGCTCTGTTTAATAGGTTGTGAAGTCACTGAGCATGACAATTTAAGCTCACATCATATTTAGTTCAACTCTTAGAAGAAAAAGGTGGATGCATCTTAAACTAATTATATTGCCTATTATTAATGTTACTGCAACTAATCAAAAATGACAACAACCACAACAACAACACAATCACTCCCCCACAACCTCACAAAAAACAAAACAACAACAAAAATCGCCCGTGGAAATAAAACATCGACATGCCAAACTCTTTACGCTGGCCGAAGGCTGCAGCGCGGGGTCTGACGGGTTTATTAGAACTGATGACTTTACCTAGAAGACTCACGTTGACTGGGTCCTTGAATCCTTGTTTAACGAAGCAGATAATGTTGACGATGTTGGTACACACACCAGCAATGGCGATTGCTTGGCAAACTACAGCTAAAATAATCCACTGGAAAATTTTCATCGCAAATGGGCTAAATAAGTCTGCAGTGTTATCAAGAAAATAATTATTGTTTGTTGTTGACTCATTAGACACAGACGTTTCTGGCAAAATCATACTGCACTAAATGTGTATTTAAATATAAAATGTTTCTAACTGTCTTTAAAAAGTCTACTTTGCAACAGGAAAATGAATATTCATTTTCACAAAATACAAATCGTTGCATAGTGTACAATGCCTTTACATATATAAGAAAACAAATAGAAAAAGAAAAAAAATAAACGTTTGAATATTCCCCTGACAATTGAGCGCTAAGCAGGTATGCGTTCTCACTGCATTCGTCTCAGATTCATTAGTGTAGGAATGTTATGAATTAGGCGATGTCGGTTTTTAACACAACTCCAATCATTTTCATTGATGTGTGGACAATACTGTTTCTACTGCCACATATCAAAACCAGCATCAAAACGTAGCTTTTCGTATGCAGTCAAGTATTGTATTACTGCAAGAACAGACATAGTTAACACTATACTATAGAGTTATCGGTCGGCTCTGTGGCTAAGTCGATGCAAACGCTTTGTAATGCCGGGATGCCGGGTTCGATCATATCTGCGGGCCATGCGCCTTGCGTTGGTTTCGACAGTGGTATCAAGATAGCCGACCGTCCAGTGGCAATGGCAAACTAATGGACGTAAATGTGCCTAGAAAAACCACACAACAGCCAGGGGCTGTTGGGGTTGGTCTGCAACGTCCTGTAAAGAATACGCAACTAACCTATAGAGTTATCGACCCAACCTCAAATGGGTACCAGGATGGGCTGTCCTGGGAAAGTAAAGACGGCCGGCGTAATGCTGACCACATTACCCACCGAGTGCCGATTGGTCTGTAAAAATATGGGTGCTCTTCCCATATGCCCGATGCACCTAAGGGCGTGTAAAGGGATCTTTACTTTTTTTTTACTTTTACTTATAGAGTTATACACGACGATTTTCTTACGGGCTTAGGAGATAAACATTAGGGTGTATTACTGATTCTGCTGCACTGATTTAGTGGTAACACACTGCTTCGGAAACTGAATTTCTTTAGAAGATAAAAGGTGAAACTGTTTATTCATATAACATAGATGTCAACAAACATTATGTCACAGCAAGCAAGGATGTGGGGACTGGAAGCGAAGAAAAACAGAGACCGACCATGCAAACAATGCAGAAACAGCTCACCCCGTGTCCTGTATACGTTTATGACCTCACTCTCTAGATTCACTAGCCGTGTGTGTCTTGGTCTGTATTTATTTTTGTTAAAGTAAAGATAGGATCCCTATTCACGCTTTCGGTGTATGGGAAGAGAGCCCATATTTTTACAGACAATTGGCACTAGGTAGGTAATGTGGTCAGCTTACGTCGGCCGTCTTTACTTCCCCACGACAGCTATCCTGGTACCCATTTAAGGCTGGGTCGACCTGGCCCCATAAGTTAGTTGCGTATCCTTTACAGGACGTTGCAGAACCAACCCCCTGCAGCCCCTGGCTGTGTGGTTTCTCTAGGCAAATTTACGTCCAGTTGTTTGCCATTGCCCTCTGTACGGTCGGCTCACTGATCCCACTGTCGAAACCAACGCAAGACGCTGTGATCGAACCCGGTACCCCGGCATCACGAAGCGTTCGCATGGACTTAGCCACAGAGGACCTGGTCCCATACTGTGAAACAAATCCATGGAGCCAATTTTGGTTCTAGTGTAAAGATTTTCTAGTGTCATTGCTCTGATGTTTTCCCAGCGTCACTACTTCCCAACATCAGCTTCAGAGCTTAACATCTGCGATTATTTTGAACCCTTTAATCCCATCTATTCTGCGGAATCAGCATTTAGTGAAAGGCTGTAGCTGATTAAGAACTGTTTTTAATCCTCTTGGTGTTTCCGCTCCAGGCAGACGTAATGATTTAACATTAGAGTTAAATACGACTTTAGTATTTTTTTTTTTATTTCCTTTGATTTCCGCATATTTCTTAGTGATAATAAAACCCCTCTCGCCTTTTTAATTCTTATACAAATACCCCGCTTAGGAGTGGCGAGTCGGACTCGTATTTCCAACGTACCACGATCAAACCCACTGCTGGCTGCGTGGATTTGTATCATGGTATGGGGTGTCGCAGGTTGACCCAGCCTAAAATATGGGAGCTCTTCCCATATGCCCTATGCGCTTAAATGCGTGATAAGGGATCTTTATTCGTTTTTTTTTAGTTACAAATATCTCAATGAAATCGCTATCTTTATTTTCACTTACTGTCTGAAATGATGTATGACTCCATATCTTTGATTGGGACAACACTAAGATATACCGGACCACACGTTATAACACATCAACTGCCAGTTAAAACCCGCGATTTTCACTTGCCAAAATATTTTCTAGTTCGGAGCTACAGTAGCCTAGTCTTCTTTGCCGGGCCTAAGGATTTGAGGTCATACATGCATCGAATCAGATTATTATTCCCTTCAAAATTTACACTGG